>JAWWEN010050476.1:0-11378 GCA_035582955.1 Sycophila texana
TTAGTCTACTCGCTACACCGAACGGTCAGGCCGACTAGTGAACACGAGGCACCGTGCAGTGTTGTCAAGTCTCTAGCAACTATGGCGGTCAAATGAGAGTCGAGCGCGATGACCAGCGTAGTAGGGGGATAACTACCTTAAGAATTTAATTAAAAAC
This sequence comes from Sycophila texana, assembly GCA_035582955.1. Taxonomy (NCBI): domain Eukaryota; kingdom Metazoa; phylum Arthropoda; class Insecta; order Hymenoptera; family Eurytomidae; genus Sycophila; species Sycophila texana. Next base: position 158 of record JAWWEN010050476.1, read on the forward strand.
TATAATAGTACATTTTGCAACGGGGGCGGAAGGGAAAGATTCGCTTACGCCCGAGTTTCAAATAGTATTTTTTACCTCGAGAGTCGGAAAATCAATTTGAAGATGCGATTTAGAGGTTAGAGTGGTAAAAAATTTATTATTAATTAGTAAGAATCTGATATTATAATCTCGGCCAATAGACGCTATTATATATTATTTGCAGGTGCCGTATTGAAATATTTGGTTTAATACATGAGCTACAATCTACAATATTGCATGACGCTTGTGCAATTATTCATAAGGTCGAGGCTAACTCATCTTCTTAATACAATGTATGCAATGCAATGCTTCTATGTATCTCATTTCGAAGAATCTTGTGAAATACCGAATGTTAAATGGTATTTTAATTACATAAATTTACAAGTATATTTACCTGATGTAAGTTAAACGTTGCGGCCATGCCGCAAACTCATTAAAGTTCTGCCGGGAACAGTTTCTCAAGCATTCTTAAACAAAGTATTGTTAAACAAAGTTTCTAAGATTGAATTTTTAAAATGCTGAATTGCAAAACACAGTTTTCACATAAGCTATTAAAAAACATTTTTTTAATATACATTCTTTAAAAATTTTTTACTATTTTGCGTGAATCTGGAGAACTTGAAATTCTGCAAGGTATTCAAGGAAAGACATTGTAAATGAAGCGAAGGAAGGTTACTTCCTCTATGATTCAAAATTATTTGAATATCTGCATACAAAAATCTGAATTCTCACGTTTCTTAACTAACTTAACTTAAAGTCACTTGTTGATTCAGTTGACAATGTGAATGCAAAATCCTCAAAAAGGCTCAGAACAGCTCACATTGTCTAACAGCTCGAGTGTCTTAACAGTATCGACTCAGTCTTTATGAAGTAATAGTCTCATAACCACAGTGTATCTTAGATATAATTGGATCTACAGCAAAAAAATTAAGATGGGTTTATTTACGGTAGAAGATCATCCGTTAATGCTACAAACCATAAAGGACGTAAACGAACAACTTAAACTGAACGTCGATGAGTATACGAAGTTTAAGAAGCCGCTAACACCGATTCAAAACTTTTATGCAGGCAAGGCGATTTTCTTGACCGGTTGCACAGGTTTTTTGGGAATTTGCATTGTCGAGAAGATACTGAGAGATTGTTCAGACATAAAGACGTTGTATCTGCTTGTTAGACCGAGCACAAAATATTCGGTGGAAGATAGAATGAAAAAATACTTCAACAATCCTGTAAGTAATTTAAATTTATTATCATTAATAAAATCAGATAAAAGCGATCACACAACTAATATAATTTTACTATTACAAAGCTTCCTCTATGAGGAAGCAAAAATGGTAAGTATCGTTTATAAGTTATTATTACATACATAAATTCTTACCAGGAGAGTGTTAACCCCTTTGAATCATACATTTCGTTGAAACTTTAATTGATTTCCCTTTCTTCAGAAAATACAGCTATTTTTACAAATGTTTTGTTAATATAGCGAATACATTTATGTACTTATAAGATAATTTTAGCATTGTTTGTATGAGCATCGTTAATGATTTTAGTTATATATATTTCATTATTCGGGGGTTCACATGTTTCTAGTAAGTTAACTGCTGATCAAGATATGATTAAATATCCGCGTCAATAGTAAGTTGCCAGTCAGAAAATATGGCTAATTTTCTTATACTAGGTAGAAAGTATAGAAAGAATTATACCATTAGCATTAATATATTGCCTCGATATTATTACAGAAAATGTATTAATACCCCTCCTCTATTGTTAAAGTGTTAAATACATTTAAAAAAAAACTACACCTTTATTCTAGGTTTTCAACCGGATTAAAAAAATCAATCCAAATTTTCAAGACAAAGTAGTAATAGTGAACGGAGATCTTGACAAAAAGGGCCTGGGAATATCCGCTGAGGATCGGCAGCTGCTGATCGACAATGTGGACATAATCCTTCATAATGGTGCAATAGTGAAGTTTGTCATACCTATTAGTGTGATTCTTAGATGCAACGTTTTGGGCACCAAAGAGATGCTTGACCTGGCAGTGGCTTGCAAGCATGTGAAAGCCTTTGCCTACGTTTCTACTGCCTACTCACACCATTATCTGAAACACATCAAGGAGGAGTTTTATAAACCGGGAGCTGATCTTAAAGCAGTTTATGATATAATAGCCGCCGATGAGGCGGCGAATTACAGTTTATCAGAGGAGACAACTAAAATATTCATGGATAAGTGGGCAAACTCCTATACTTTGTCTAAATCTATAGCGGAGGATCTTGTTAGGCAGTATGGTGAGAAGGTCGACTTTTCCTGCACCGTTTGCAGACCCAGTATGGGTAAGTTGAAAATAAAATATAGCAATTTCCCGTGAAAAGTTACGACATTCACGTTACTGAATGTTGTTCCGATAGTAATCTGTAACTCCTATTATAAAATATTAATAATATAAATCCTAAATATATATAAAAAAAAGTATAGAACGTTGAAAATGGATTTGTAGAACCCATTATAGATATATTATTCTTTATTTTAGTTGTTTCAGCTGTGAAGGAGCCAATGATTGGTTGGTTGGGAAATAGAAATGGGCCTTTGACTCTGCTTATGGGAAGTGTATTAGGAGCTTTGCACGCTGCAATTTGTGATCACGAGCCTCTGGATATAATTCCGGTAGATTACACTGTAAACTCTCTTCTCGCCAGTACATATTATTCTAGAAAACAATGGTCGGTTTTCTTTCTTTTTATCAATTATTAACAATATAGCCAGTTTCATTTACTTTATTATCTTATTTTATTCTTCAGGGAAACGGAAAAGCGCCCTAGAATTTTCAATTTTGGGAGCAGTACAGCCAACCCCTCAACTATAGAAATGTTTTATAATATTTCAAGTAGAATGGTAGGTACTGTTGGATGTAAATATCAAGTATGGCATATGTCAACAGTCCTCACTCCAAATAAATGGCTTTTCTTTTTTATACACTTCTTTACGCACTTTATACCAGCTATCTTTGCAGACATAGGTCTTTTGATCATGAAAAAGAAGCCAAGGTAAAGTTATTATAACGATTAATTTAATCTATATTAGTGTTTTATAGGGGAAGTCGGGGCATAGTGGGTCACCCCATTAAATATGTTGCACTTGGTGTGAAAAACATTTATTAATAATAAGTTTCATTCAAATTAAAGCCATTTGTATTATTACATTGCAGTATTACTAATGTAATTTTTGTATACAATAATACTGCAATATATAATATAAATGATAATATTTCAAAATGCTTTTATTTAAATGAATTTTGTTAATAAACGTTTTTCACATCAAATGCAACCTATTTAATGGGGTGGTCCACTATGCCCCAACTTTCCTTATCTATACCAGTTTTTCAAAATTCAATTTGGGTGCTGAGATACCAGCCCCCGAAAATTTTACGTAACACGCAACCGGACTGAAGCTATTTGTTAAGAAAAATAAATTTCTTTTCTTTTTTTATGTATAATGTTTTTTATATTTTTTAATATATAATATCTCTTTTACCAAGTGACAAATAGTTAAATTAAAGCTGAAGAAATATGACATGTAAAGCAAACATTTTAAGCGCATGATCAAGAAAAAAATGTTTGAAAATTGTAAGTAGGAGGTGGCAAGAAAGGGAAAAGTCCTCGACATCTTAGCACCCATACTGTAGTATTACTCCACATAGATAAACATTTAAAGAAAATGTTATATATTTTCAATAAATGATCTAATTTCAATATTTAATTTATTCTTGCAAGTAAATATTTGAAAAAATGGTTGTTATTATGCATAGCCCCTTGAACTGAAAAATAAATAGGTCTTCAATCGCAAATTCTTTTTTGCAGAGCGCTGTCTATTTGGTTTACAGTTACTAAGAATCTGCATTGGTTAATTTACTTTATGAGTTTTGGATGGAAAATATACGTTACAGAGATGAGAAAAGTCTTTGACCACCTCAGCGAAGAGGACCGAGAACTGTTCAACTTTGATATTTGGAATTTGGATTGGCATGTCTTCATTGCTAGAGGAATAATTGGTGGAAGAATTTGGTTCCTGAACGAACCATTAAGTGATATCAAACAGTGCAGACGTCGTTATGTTATATTCAGAAATCTACATTATATCTTAAAAACTATATTTTATTTAGTTGTTGGATATTACATAATCAAATTGTTTAGTATAATGGGAAGTTTACTAAATTAATTTTGACAATTTTGACAACTGATGATTATACCTTAACTCTTTTTTATTGATAATATAAGCTAAAAAGATTATAATCATTAATACAATTTTAATCGCACGTCACTCGCCTTCGGCTCGGGTGACAAACATACTATCTGGAACCATTCTTATTTTACCTCTCTCGTAATATACTAATATAATAAAATTTGAAAAAAAAGGAGTTAAAACATTTTATTTTAAGCAAGCGAATAGACGATCTATTGGCGGCGTCTCTTCTTTTAACTTTATTTAATCTCATATTTTTTAACGCGGAATAGGTATAATTGAAAAAAGAAAAAAATGCACTCGCCAATAAAAGCAAGAAACATAACCCCCACCGATCGTCACCGCACTCTCCGCGCTCTAAATAAAGTCGTTAACCTTACGTTCCAAATGTTCAAATAAATGAAATTATACCGCAGCGAGCAGTGTGGAAAACCCCGAGAGTTGGCTCTAAAAAGCGAGCTCCATTAGCCTCGGCTCGCTGTTAACAAATCGTATAAATCGCCGAGCGTCGCATTAACTTTATATCCAGCACCGGCCGATACCCGTTCGCGCGCTTTCAGCGCCTCATTGGATTTGGCCGAGGCGGTACAGGGTTTCGCGCTCGCGCATTGTCCCCAGCAACTGCGCGGAGCTTCGACTCATGAAATTAAATAAGCCAGTCGCGCGCGTACAGTAAACAGAAAACCTAAGAGCGTTCGTTAAAGCGGCGCTGGAGAGAGACGATTCCGTTCCTTTATTTCTCTCTCTCTCTCTCCCTCTTTCTCTTGCCACGACAAAGCGAAGTCGAGCAAAAGCTCCCTCCAAGACAATCGAATCTCTGAAGCTTCCACCCACAAAGAGAATACCTGCGCGCAGCGACTGTTTGCGCGTACGGCCCCTTTCTTTTCTATCCTTTTTTTTCTCCCGTGTTTCTCTTTCTCTTTGCCGCGGAGCGGAGCTGCGATGGGTCAAACGATGGTCAAGGACCGAGCGCCAGGGCTATACGAGAACGAGAAGTTTCGAGAAGTGCGACGATTCTCGCGAGCTTTTCAGAGCTTTCGCGCGACGCTTCGAGTTTGTTGTATAGATGCTTTTTTTTTCTTTTTATTTTATTATTTTTCAGTTCTTTGTTTCATTTTTTTTTTATTGATTTTGTAAATGGCATTTTTATAGACTGCGTGATTTACAGAGGTGAAGTAATGATTAAGTGATTCTTTCTCGAGGGTATGGAGTTGGTATTAGTAAAATTTTTATGTACTACATCTACTTCGATAGCCTTCGGGTATTATGGTTTACGCTTTAAGCTTCATAAAAAATGTATTTAGTGCTTTAGCGTGTAATGTATGACGTTAGATATAATGAAGTAAAGTTTTCATGTACAGGTCGGTCTGGAACATTAAATTTTTACGTTGTAATCCGCATATAAAATCTGAAAATTTTCTTCAAGGAATTTTTAATAGGTACAAAAATTGATTAATTTTAAACCAATTATTAACTACGTGCTAAAATGACTAAAGTGAAATTTCACTCTTTTTTTAGAGTCATACTAAAGTTAATTCATTCATAGAGTTAAATTTGAAAATTTCTCTAGTAGAGTGAAATAATCACTTTACACGAGTAAAATGACTTAATTTCACTCTGATAGATTGAATTTTTTTAGTTTATGAATGAAAAGAATACTCTACTTCACTCTAATCGAGGGAGTTAACTTCAATCTAAACTTCGAGTGAAAACTTCACTCCAATGGAGTCAAATTTAACACACTTTCACTCTAACCGATTTAGCGTGTACATATTGCATATTGTTTATTAATTAAATATCAACCAAGTATGATACACGGATAGAAGGTTTAAAGTTATTCTTACTATTAACCTTAAATTCTAGTAAATATTAAAATATTATTGACTTCAGGGCAACTTTTACTAAAAACTTTGGACAAATTATAACGTCTAAGTAAATTTTACTAAATCTTTGTAAATATTGCAAACTTCCTTGTAGAAATTAAATATGGGTCCATTAAAAATTCTACAAAGGCAAGTTATTACGAAATTACTGTATCAATATGGGTAGTTTTACACAGAGAGAATTTTTTTGTTATAAATTACAGAGCTTTTCCCGCAAAAATTCCAGAAAAAAAAACATAATCGTGGGGCAGCTTGCAAGCGCACTAAAAACTTTTACGGGAAAATGACTGTAATGATTTATCTAAATTTTGAGCAATTAGCGAAGCTTTACAATTTTTACAAGAAAAGCTGCGTAATATTGTAAAAAAAAGCTCTCTAATTTTTATAAGAAAATCCTAGCAATTTTCACGTGGAAATTCTCTAAGTGCATAAATACATTCGTTTTTATATTTTATAAAAAAAATTCTTTTTACAACAAACATAAAATCCTTCATCCATTACGAAACCCTTTTATACATCTCCGCGAAGTTAAAAATAATTTTCTCCCCGGCAGAGCATTTCTTCACTTGGCTCCGACCAATCAAAATGCCAGGGCGTCGATAATCCCCACGCACAAAATCGCCGAGCGTCCGGAGGGGCCGCAAAATCGATCCTCGAAATCCCTCATCTATTGTTACCCATCGACCCGCCGCGAAGCCATTATCCCGGTGAGCCCTTAATGACTCGCGGCGCTCATCCCTGAAAATCGGATAAAGACCGGGCCGAGGAAGTGCGAAAAGACGACCGCTAAAGGAAAAAGCTCGCGGCCGAAGAAACGCAGCTCCAGGGTCAGCGACCCCTACACTTCCAGATCTTCGCGTTTAAAAGAAAAAACACGTCCTAAGCGTCTCACTCTCGGCTCGCTTGGCGCGAAAGAGACGGAAAACCGCGAGTGCGGCTGCCTTTTCGCACGGCAGTATTGCGGTTTCCCCGTTGTCTCATTACCGAGCAGCCGAGGCGAGCAACGGGGGGCGTGGAGATTACGAGCTTTCCGCGGAGCGATGAATATTTTAGGCTGGAAATTGTAGCGAGGACGTGTGGCGTGTACGGCCCCTCCTTCGCCTTGCGCGTTTTGTCGGATTAGCGTCGTGGAGCCGAGGCTCTTTCTTGAATTACGAGCGAGGCTTACTTTATTTTTCGCCTTGAGCGACTTATTAGTGCAAAGATGTCTGGGTGTTAACCCTGTTAAATAAGTTCACGTTTGTTGATTGGAAATATTTAGCGATACTTTTATCTGCGGGAATAAACTACGTTCATTAAGAAAAGAAAAGTTTAAGGAAGCTTCAAATTGCTTATGGGATAGATACTTTAAGTTCAAGAGGATAATTTCTTGTGTGAGGGAACAATTGTTTACAAAAACCGTGTTCTTTAATAACATTATCTTTGATTATGAATGTTTCAGGTATTTTTGGGGAATAGAGTTTGATTTAGAGTTGCCTCATCGATGACAGATTTGTTTATAAAAAAGGCAGAAATTATCATTATCGTTTACTTAGATGGCAGTTTTATTTTATTATCAATAGCTCAATTTACACTTTTTAGCAACATCCTCATTAAAAATTGAATGTCAGTATAATTAAAACATCTTAAAGCAGTGCTTTCTTTGATTATTCAAATTTTAATATTAAATACACATAAAAAAATAAATAAAATAAAAAAAACATCATGATGTCAAGCATTTAACAATTCAACAGATTAAAAAATAAATTTACGCACATAACCCATAATAAATAATATATCTAAACATATATTGATATTTTGAATGGTCAAAGAATTTTATGTTGAATTTAATTAATAAAATAAACATTTCGTAAAGACTTTGAAAATTTAATATAAATTTATTAATAAAAAAGAAGCACCATTCTGACTGCTTTTTGTCTATCAAATTTTCCGTTAATCTAATCCGATCTAATCATTCCAAAAGTTCCTCTCAACTTTATATACTCCTCTCCCTGCAAATAAAATCCTCAAGTATATATCAGGCATCATCATGAATTTCGCTTCTGTGTTCGCCAATATTGACCTTCGCTGATTTTTTCCTCTCCTCACTTCGGATGCCACGCCTCGTATATCCGAACGTCTCACGATGCGATTGATCGCATCCCATCGATAACTCGACCCGGCGATTCTCGGTATAAGGCGCTCAAACGATTGATTTATCAGCCCGAGCTCCGCAAGTAAATCTCGTCCAAGCGCGTTATCGGGACCCGGCCCGATTCTCGAGCGGAGCCAGATTGGCGCGCAGGTGCTGTTTTTTTTTTTTTTTTTTTTTTTTTTTATCATCGAACCAGATCGAGAGCTGCAGGTGAATTGCGGTTGGATTAGAGTATATGCTATCTGGACGGTATTTTTCGGAGGCCCGAGCTTACGCTTCGGTGCATGTCACTGGCAGTGACGCAGGAATTTTAAGGCGGGACTTTATTCAGATCGGCTGATTCTGACTCATTTCAATTTGTATATCTTTTGCTTACTGCTAAGAGAAAGTATGGAATAATAATAAAAATGTTTAGTAGTAATAAAGTTTAAGTATAATTAAATTTTTTATATTTGGACACTCAAAAATTTGTTATTATTAATTGTCGTTTTTTTATGTAACATTCTGGTTCAATTGGTTCAAACTTGTGATTTCTCTCGAAGTCTCTGAAGCTGATCGAATTTTATCTTTTCCTTTTTATCTCGTAAAAATTAATTTTTCCAGAACGATCGAAGTTAAATAAATTTCATTCAGATCATTATCATTTGATTACAAAATAAAAGTATTAATGAGGAATTAAATTTTTAAACATATAATCGCACGACTTTGAACGAATGATATTTTGAAGTACAATTTGATTGAAGCAATTTTGATAAAGGCTCACCACCAGATTAAAGAGACATATCTCCTTTGAATAAACAAAATTTTTACATAGAATATTTTTTCTGCAGATATTGATTTTTTATTCATTATTAATAAATCTATTAATGTCTGTCCGATGACTTTCTTAGAATCTAAAGCCAGTGAATTAGTGCGAAGAGACTTTCTTCTATAGGTGACTATTGTAGGTCTTAGAATAGGTCCTAGATTTTGAAAAATACACGCAAATTTGTCTAATAACACTAGTAAACGATTTTATTTTATTAATTCAAAGATTTTCATACATTTTAAATGTTTATTCTCCGGGTTTTCATTCAATGGTGGTGACCCCCTTACTTCATTCTTTTAATAAAACTTAATGGAAAAAAGTACGCGATCGTCGTGAAAAACAATAAAACGTTCGTCACGAAAGAAAAAAAGCTCCTATACTTATCGAGAGCACACTCAACACAAATACAAACCATTTGGCCGACGTTTAATCTGTTTAGATTTCCGCCGACTCTTATCTATACTTAGCCATTAACGCGCATGACGCGCCTCTCACCATTTCTCGTCGAAGTGTGCACGTCACCAAGGCAACTTGCTCTCGGTTCCCCATCACCTATTTTCCGAATCCCATCACTTTGCGCGCTTGTACCAGCCAACGAGCTTTCGACGGAATACCGAGACGGAGAAAAATGCGCGGACGGCTACTACAAGGGTATGGGGCGATCGCTTGGCGCGTTGAGTTGACAGACGGGCAGACCCGACGCTTTCGAGAATGTGTGCGCCCTTAATGAGGAGTGGTGAGAATGCGAGGTGGGGGGGAGGACTTATTGGCGTTGAGAAAGTAGAGTGGTTTTTTTTTTTTTAGAGAGTCCGAGAGAGCGTGAGAGTCTGAATTTTTTTTCAAATTTATATAAGAGCTTTTATTGTTTGGATTTACATCGCATTCAATGACAATAATCGAAAATGTTGGTTAAAGCTTTATTACCCATTACAATTTTATTGCAAGTGTACATTTTGGTTGTACGCTGATTGAGCTTATGACTGCGGACTGGCTAATAGTGTTTGCAGCGACTGATTAGAGTACAACGTTTCGAAAGAAAAGAATAACAATTCTGCGTTCAGTAGAAAATAATTCAAACAATTTAATTAAATTACCGTTCACGTAATTTCCTCGTATAATGGTTTTCACTCGAATTATCTTAAGGTAATTTATGGCGTAATATATTAACTTTCTCGATAAAATTATAAGTACTAAATTTATTTATCGTGCTGTATCATTTATGAAAATTAGTGGGTTTACGTTCGCTACCCTCAAAGCAATATAAACCACATAATTTGGTGAAATTCGTTCAAACATAGTCTTTAGCACTATAGGCATGCGGTTGTCTATTGGAGAAAAAGAAAGAAATTAAACTGAATGAAATGGAACAAAAGAAAATATTAATGGTAAACATGTTTGTGGGTGTTACAGAACTGGGAATTTGCATAAGCATTAGGCAGCGTACGGGCGTACACGAAGCTATTTCAGTACACAAGACAGACTATGTTCCGTATGAGTGTGTCCGTATATGTATGTGTGCTCATGTATGTATATGTCCGTGTGCTTGTGTACATATGTATGTATGTGTTCTGTGTGCATGTGTACATCTGTGTGTCTGTGTATGCGAGAATGTGCCGGTGTGCGTGTAGGTGTATGGCAGGGGTGGGTAGCTTCATGTAAAAGAGAGCGAGAGAGTAAGAGAGTGAGAGAAAGGGGATGGGACGGGGGAGGAATCGTATCGAGAGAACATAACATTCAAAACCAATCTCAGTGAGAAACTGAAATTGCAGTTCGGTTTATACGTGCATGTGATTTTCTGCACTTAAGCGAAGGCGAAAGTGGGCGAGTGTACGGATTCATTAACGAAATTACTGGGCATCGGGGGCTGCTGCTGAATCGTTATCGAATTAATTTTACGCCCTGATGTTCCTCCGTTTCAAATCGAGCTTCGAGCTTTTGTACAATGGAAATGTGAAGACGACAACCATGACATGGTTAAGCAGAATAAAAACATATAAGCAAATCCACAGAACTTTTAACTTTTAAAAAAATTTTTTGAAATGCATTTTATTGCCCTCCATCGGTCGCCGTACAAAGCACACGAGTCAGACTGGGTTTAAACTCTTGGTTTAACTATGTGACTCATTTTCTAATACTTTT
>JAWWEN010050497.1:0-45178 GCA_035582955.1 Sycophila texana
TCTAGTGTGCGCCATATGTTACTAGAAAATCTAGTAACTTTCTAGTAACTGTTACTATATTTTTTTCTCAGTGTACGCATAGATACGTATGTACACGTACGCAGGGGTACGCATAGAGAGACCGCAGCGAGAGAATACACTAAGGTCGCACAGCTGACATGTTCGGCCGGCGCAGTTCCTATGGGCTAATCTGCCGATCGACGATCCATTACGCCCCCGCACTTGGCTAAAAGGTAAAAATTCACGCTCGTGCGCGGCTCACACTTGCTAAATGGTCGGGTGAATTATTGCCGGCAGGGCCGTCGTATATATATATTCCGGCAGTGGCCGGGCCGGCCTGTATCGGGCCGCGATAATATCTCTAAGTGCGCCCGCTAGCAAATAGCCCCCGGGTGAGGCGGGATACGCGCGGGGCGCGCGCCACTTGCAGCGGGGCTCTATGAAAATGCATGGGCCGATCCGATTTGATGGCGGGCGAGGGGTGGGGCCTCCGCCCCCGGAGATCGAATTCTTCGGGGTCAGCCGGTAACCGCGCGCTTCCGCGACGGGAGAGGGCTCCTGAGAGCCTCTCCACGTATCCTCGGCTAGGCTCCCCTCTCCTCTGCCCCCTCCTCCGACGGCCACTCTCTATACGTCTTTTTCGAGAGAGGACGTGAATATGCACGCGGCCGAGAGCCCCGAGCTTACGGCCTGTTTTATGGTTTCTTCGTTTTTTTCAACGGCGAGGATGAGGGAGGCGATGATTTACACCTGCCCCACTCGCGCGAGGCGTATTTTTACAAATTGCCCTCGAGGCTGTTTCGCTGATGCACGCGGGGGAAATCAATTTCTTCGCGGAAATGCTTTAAGTTTATTTTAAATTTTATGAATATTACATTCCTGTATTCGCGCTAATCTTCTCTTTGTTGTACGTACGTGGGGATATTCCGATGATTATACCGCTGATAATTAAGAAAATTGCGCGAAAGGCGAATTTCATAAAATAGTAATGATCTGTATTATTTAAAAGAATTCTGGACACTGGAAAATGGCAATCGATTTTTATTGAAGTTAATTAACATTTAGTATAAGGTGAAGCATTAATAAAACCAAAAATTTACTCCTTTACTTAACAGGAAAGCTTTGAGAACTCGCTGGGAAATCCACGTCTTACCGCACCCGTCTGTTTCTACTTCCATAAAATGCCGTAATTAAAGTAGTCTTTTGTAATAAGCGTATTTCTCGGTAGGTGGAGCGGTCAATTTAGTTTTAATTAAATACTTTTTATATTTTTACAAAATCTCAGTTCGTGGTTTACAAAGTATTTCGCAGTATTAGTTTAAAAATTGTATATTTAGAGAATTACACTGAGCACATATTTTTTAAAGTGATTATTTCTCGATGAAAGGAAGTCATGAAAGGGAGGTAATTTTTTTGCGATAAGTGTTTCTCTTTATAAAACTTAATACAATTCCTCGAGAAAAATAAGGTACAAAGCAAATTTCATGATTTACTCGAGCTGTTTTAATTTAAAATAGCTCGTGTCCTATAAAACACCGCGCGTTATTATAAGGAAATTAATTTTTTTCTAATATAGAAATACACTCGCCTTGAGTGAAAAATCTAAAAAAATAATAAAATGAAAAATACACTCTCCTTTGGGCAAGGCTCTCGGCCGACTGCGAAATTCAGACAAATCTAAAAGAACTGTTTAAAGAGATAAATTACGTCATCGGCTTTAATGAAGTTTGCAATACACTGAAAAAAAAAGTAAGTAATCGAAATCAATGGTTAGTTGTTTCAATCAACATTTGATTGAAACAAATAAATTTTGGTTGAAACAAGTAAATATTAATTAAAGCAAGTAATGGTTAATTGTGATTACTAAACTTTTTTCTCAGTGATACCAAGGTCACTCGGGTGACAGGAAGTAGGTGGAGAAAAAAATATAGCACATATCCTGAAAATTTATTTTTATATAGTATAAAGGCTCGACGATTAGGTCCTTGATTGAGCGAGAACTTTTTTCTTGAACGAAATAAAAAAAATAAGGCCGAGATGATCGAGCTATCTATACAAGCAGCGCTCATTTATTTCCCGAAAAAAAAGTTGCAGCCCTGACGTGGCAACCATTAGTGGTCTGCTTCGTTTTGCCTCCCTTCCTCCGAGTGGCGCTACGTTTACTCCTCATGCGCGTGGATATGCAGGAATCCGCTATCCGGCTGAATCGAAGGAGAATTTATTAAGCCTAAGCTCTTTACGCGATTCTCCGGGGAACAGCAGGTGGATTAAATGCGCTGCGACGTGGGCGTGTTTCCCCCGTTTCACTCTTTTCCTTTCCCCTCCCGCGCTCTCTCTATCTCCCTTCATCTCCCACGTATTTCTTCGGATTGACCAGCTACACGCTCATAAGGGCGCCCGATGTCGCGCATCAATATGTCACGAGTCGACGGGCGCAAATGTATATACGTTTACCGAGCACCGCGCGCGTGCACGTGCATACTTTATAAGCGGCGGATAAATCTTATCCCTGGAACCTGAAAATGTGTATATACTTTGATTTGAATTGCGCGGTTTTTGGCGGGCCGAAATCTCTTTGTACTACTTGTAGTTGTTGCGTTGTCCAAGTGCACACGCACTTTCGGCGCGGTTTAAAGTATTAAAAGATAAGACACGGGGCCGCGCTGTTATATCGACGACGATAGAAAGGAAGCACGATGAGTTTGAGAATAAATTTAATTTCCCCGGGCGCCGGAAGCGCCGTTAAAACCTTTAATCTAAATTGATGTCATTTAAAATAAATGGAAGTAGTAACGGTCGATTATGATCAGCCGTCCCTCCTCGCTGAAACGCGATCGGCCGCGTCTTTCAGACTTTTATCGAGTCCGGAGGGATGATGTAACTTTTTACCTTTCATTATCAAAAAGAAAACATTTATCGTCGGAATTCCGCCTTTCATTTTCAGCCAAATCGCCACGTCTCTTGGTCTCCGGGGTGAAAATACGCCTACGCTCGTGCCTGTTCGCATTCGTGAATATAACGTTCTTTTCATTATTCGCTATCGATCAATTAAATAAATGAGGAGCGATAAATGACAGGCGATCGTCGTAAGTATCTTGGGGTCTGTCTGGCAAGGTCGTCATTAATTATTTATCCGTAAAAAAAATTATTCTCTATACCGCTCGAGGAGGAATTGCTTTCTCACTTGGGAAGCTTTGTAGTAATAAAAAAAAGGTTTTTCTGAAACATGTTGGAAGTTCGTTTTGAGTGTTTTTGTTTGCAATTATTTTTGCTATTTTTTGCAATTTTTTATTTTTTTCAGAATTTTCGTTGTACCATGACTGCTGGAATAAAAATGATTATTTCTTTACGAAATTTGGTTTGCAGCATTGTTTAGATATTTTGTGGGTAAATTCTGATTTTAGTATAAGTATTAATCGAGCCAATTGATATAAAAAATAGCACAATTAACGGAGTAAAAATGATTATAAATAATCATTAAAAATATAAATAATTTTAATAATTAATTTAATGAATGATAACAATGCATTTTATTAGCAGCGGTTTTTTTTTCGTTTTGGACAATAAAAGGCACCGGTTTTTGAAATTCGGCCAATAAAAGGCAAGGAAAAGTCGTAAACCATTTGGTGAATGTGTCAGTTCGTATTAGACATTTCATTATTTCATACCCTTCGTTGACGCTAAAAAGTATATAGGAAGCTGACGTCTGGGTAAGCCTGATATTAAAATCGTTATTGTTTAATATAATAAGGATTATTTACTTTACAAGGTTTTTATTGGACGTTAAATAAAAATTATTGAGGTTTATCGATCGTTGCATTACTTTAATTTGAGAAAGTTAGATTTAACATATACAAGTGCCTCTCGTGCCGTTACTTTTTAGTCGAATTTTCTACAGCGTTGCATTATACCGTCATAGTTTAGCAACTTCGTCGTCGGAAGTTTCCTGGAATTTAAAGTTAATTAATAATCAAGGAATTCAATTTTAATATGAAATCCGTGGAATACAACGAACTTTGGTAATATCATAGCCTTTATTATTTTTTGAAAAATAACGATATTAAATTATTTAATTTTTCATTAAATTTAGATATAAAGGTTAATTAAATTTTAATGAAACGTAAATATGATCGTAATTTAATAGCGCATTAATAAAATTTCATGATACAATATTAAGCACGGAAAAAATATTTCGCACCTAAATTTTCTTGACTAACGATTGACAGACCTCAAGTTAAATTTGCAACTATGCACTGCTTGCTTTATTGACAAAAAATCCATATTTATAACGCGGCGAGTATAAAGTAACGTATTTATTTTATAGAAACACTCTCGTACTTTATGGCGGCTTTAATATGCACATAAATAAGTGAAATCGTGTGACTTCAATGGCCGAGCCTTTCACGAGCTAAAATACGACTTTCTTATTTCGTGGGCGGTAGTCCGCCGACCCTTTCAGAATCGAACACTGCCTTTTTTTCCCTGCCCTCTACGCGGAATTTTTATGAAAGCCTCAATGCGCGCGTCTTGGAAAATTTTTCTGCATCGCACGGAAAGCCGCGTGCATGAAATGACGTATATGTATAAAGTCGTATTTTCGCTTTCAGTGCCTGATAAAAAGTTTCGGGATCCGAGGTAGGCCGTTAACAAGCTAATGCAATACTTTTTATTCGCCCTCTGGATGGCCGGTGAGATCGAGTGACGCTGTGACACGAATGGCTCGGCAATTACGTTGGGTATACAAACAAAAAGTTTACCGAAGGGAAAAATGTGCGAGCTCATGTGAAATGGGACGCTGGAGACCGTAGTCGCATCAGTTTAATGGCTCGTTCAAAAGTCATATTTCACTCTTTCTTCTTCTATGTCGCGCGCAAATAAGTTTAATATACTTTTGTGAATATGTCGTATCTAAAGTTATTCGTATTTTCAGCTCAGGAATTTGCATGGACATTTCCGTAAGACTTTTATTAAAAATGAAAGGAAAGTTCTCGCAGAGGTCACGCCGAGATATTTTTGATGGATGATTTTAAATTGCGTTTACACTGAAATTTATGTTAATAAGGACTCTGTGCTTTGCACTGGCGTTTCATGGGGAGTTTTTGTTATTAACAATCGGACAAGTAAGCAGTTTGAAAAGTGATGCAAATATTGCCAGAAGAGTAAAGCCTATCCTTTTAGTTATATCGTTTAGAATACATGAGATGCTTAGCTTCGCCAATATTTACATCCTGTCCCTGCTGTCCCGGAGATTTATCTGCTTTAGGATATTTTGCATACAACGTCGCTTGAGTCTTCATTCGTAAATAAAAGAGTAAAAAACGAGCCACTCGATATCTTCATGGTAAATTTGCTTTTCTGAATAGTGTGAAAAAAGTGCTTTATGAGGAGTAATTACTGCTTCACGCGTACAATAAAAAAATTTAAACAAAATAATTTTCTCGGAAGAAAATTTTAATAAATAGTTCTGTTGGTGCTTCAGGCGAATTTGCACGTATGAAGTGGTTTTCACAACGTGACTTATGAAGCTTACAATGAAAGTTGCTATATGCTATAATATATTCTATCTTATTTCTGAATACAGAACGAAAAAAAAAATAAAAACAATAGATTAAGTTAAAATATAAATAAACAAAATAATGTATTTATTTTATTGTAATAAACTTTATTCATGTTTCTTTTACATGAACGAATTCTGTAAATTTTTACCAACTATTTCATTACGTTATTTGGCTAGGTATTACCGATATTTATTGAGTAATTTCAAAAATGGTATACATTTTTAATCTCGTTCCATATAAGAGCCCGCCGACTAAAACTTCAATGTTCAAGAACTATTTTCTCATAGTGCTCTCTTCGGTGATCCGATCAAATAAAGTTACTAAATAAAATTTGCAATATGTGTATCAAATAACTGTTATTAATTTTTTATTTTTCTATCTAGAAAAACAAGCAAAAATTGACTAATAAAAAATAACGATATAGTCTTTTATTGCAGATCGCAATTGTTATTGCTTGCCTAAATTAATTCATAAACGTCAGCTATCAAGTTTAAATGTTGTTCGAATGATTTAAGCTTGATACCGCGTAATTTTCGCTTTACGTTTGCAAGCGGACTCGTTCCCGCTGGGAGAAAGTTTCTCCACGATTTTTCAGTTAAGACGAATAAAAAGTTTAATTCGGTTAGTTCACTCCTCAGACAGTGAAACTTTGAGTTACAAGTTTAAAAAAGCATTTTATCCACAAATGGCTCATATCCTTGTGCCGCCGAAATTTTAAGTAGGTGAAACGGAAAAGTTTCCTTCTGGTTCACTTACTGATTTCGGTAACACCTTGCGTCCTTCTCCCGCAAGCTCTTTACGACGGGACGAGAATTTTTTCCAACAGCTTCGCTAAATCTTGCGATTTCTTTTATGCCACCAGTGGTTTATTTTTCTTCCGCATTTTCAAACGTACCGAGTCTAAAAGTTTTAAAAGTCTATGATTTATAGTGAAATTAAATCCGTTTTTATAATACGAAAAGTTTTATGCATTTGGAGGAGTGGTATATATCTTTAAGAAACATAAAATTTGTAGATAAATAAGATGGAGGAAATAAGATGTTTGCACGTTAAAGATAACTTAATAAAAGATATAATTCAACAAGCAGGTCAAGCGTTGTAGGAATTCATGAAATTTTTACTGTGCCTTTAATTTTTTAATTGCTTTTCTTTTTAAACAATACTTGAAATACAATGTTTATCTTCAATTTAAAAAATTTTTATGTACATTTTGAAAAAACGTAGGCAATCAAATTTCAGTTGTTTGCGTTAGTCTTTACAAATGTCAAGTTCAAAGTTGACTCAACCAGTACGAAATTCCGAAAAAAATAACTTTTTGAGAAAATAAGCTGCAAGTTGATAGATTATATGACAAATATTTGCGTACACATTTATTCTTTACGAGACACAGTAACATTCCAAAAATATACTATCCAAAAATTCGCGAAGAGCTCAAAAGCATTTTTAATTTGAATCCAGGAACAATAAATAAATTGCACTGCTAATAGCGAAACCGTTCCATTTGTGTATAATCCAAAAATATCGAAAAAAAGTTCCGCGCACCGAAATAGCATTCGATAACTACATCATCATCGAAAAAAAAAAGATAAATTTTGAGAAAGTGCGCGAGCGTCAAAAGCTTTCAATAGCCCAGCGTCCTATAGCTGCAAAAATAAACCCCCAAGGTGACCATAATACCCGGGAAGTCACCGCCTCCGGAAAAAAAAGTTCCGAACACGGCCGAATTTGCCATTCGATTAATCAGCGGAGCATAGCGCCGGTAAAAAATAATCCGTCAGCGGGGCTTATATTCGACAGGTAGCAATCATCGATGTCCGCGCGCTGCACACGTCGCTGCCTCGGTGCACTGCACCGACACGCGGGGCTCGGCTGCCGGGTGCATGTGTCCTCGCGCGAATGAGAGAGACGGAGAAAAGCGGGAATTCGGTCGGCGTGCGCCGTCACACACGTCGGCGGGGGCGTCGGCGCTCTCGCGACGTCTCCGTCGGCCGTCGGTGGGGAGAGGAGCTAAGGCCTCCGACGCAACGGTCCGAGACTGGCGATACGCGCGGTATTTCGGGCCGGAGGGTCGTAAGCGTGCGCTTCATTTTTTTTTGCACTCTTCTTCGCCCTTACCTTCTTTCTACTTTTTTTTTTCGGGGGTGCGTTTTCTCGAGATCGCCGAGTTAAGTCGTTGTCGAGCGAGCGTGTGTCGTGTAATTAGTCGTTGCTAATTTGACGGCGCTTGTTTGTACTTTGTTCGGGATTATTTTTAGATTATAATGTTTAGAAAAAAGGTGACGAGGATTTTTTTTTTTACGTAACGCACTGGAGATATTTTTATAGACGGTCTATTTTTGTGTTTGGAAATTTTTTTATAAAACGAATATCGTGAACGATAAAAGGGTGGTTTTAAAAGTGGCTTTTTAAAAATTCGTCATTTGCGTTGGTCTTCAAGTGACGTAAATTTATAGAGTAAAAAATGTTACCGTTTTGCATTTAATATAGACATTTTTTCCTTTGAATTCTTTGAATCTGAAAATCGTAATTTATACAATAAAAAATGTATTTTTAATTTTTTCCTGGATTTTGTATAAAAATAGAAATTAACTTGCTCATGCGATGCAAGTGTAGGTAACGCATTATTAAATAATAATTAAATTTATCGTTATAATAATATTTTTTTTTCTATATCTTAAGAAGTGTATTTTCGTCCTAATGTACAACAATGATAGAGTTAAATAAATAATTTTTGAAAAGAATATTATCAACATTTTCAACCATGAAAATTTATTGTTACTGAAAAATAATTCCAATTTGTTCGTGTAAATGCGTCGATCAAATATTAGTTCAGAGTATAACACTTGCAACGTTCCATTAATTAATTTTATCCGCTTTCATTATCGTTTCAAAGGTGGAGAATATTTTGCAAATAATAATAAAATAATTTCAAGATTACTGAAATAATGACATTCGTTCGCACATGAATTAGACTTTGAAAAAGCATGAAAGTTGCACATTTAGCAACCATTTTAATCAGCCGGTTCGTAAAGCAACGATTCATCGAAATTTTAATGCAAGAAGATTCGCCTGTGCAGGCCTCTTAAGTATTTAGAGAATTACAAGTATTTTCAAGCTAAGAAGCATAGGGGTAACCTTAAGGTATTTATAGACGGCTAAAAAGTGGAAAAAAGTATCTCGAGCGATAATAAAAAAACCAGCGAAAAAGTACTATTCCGCACAAAGCGTTCCGAAGGCTATTACAAATTAAGCAACAAAAGGTAAAAAAAAAGAGCACATTTCTCTTCCGACGCGAACCGTTTCAAAAGCTTCCCCCTTTCCCACCCCCGTCCATTCATCGAGTTCCCAGGCAACTCGGTATAAAATTTTCATCCACTTTTCCCATTGTAAAACGCCCTCGTCTGAAATAACTAAGAAAACTCCCGAAAACGCGCGAACTATAGCCTCCCCCAAATCCAGAAGGCAACAAATTCATACACGCCTCTCAATATAATACAGAGCCAGCGAACTTCCTCAACGACAAGATCGAGGGTCCCCGCAGCAGCTCACCGCTTCCGCCAAGTTCCGCCGAAGTCCATCTGCTTAGGCGCGCCGGCTGCTCAGTAGCCGTGAGCTCGCGACAGCATAAGCGTCTCGGACAAAGCCGCGAGTATAGCATAGGCCGGGATGGTGTATACGCGCAGCCAACGTGGTGATGTGCACCCAGCGGGCCGCTGTGGACGCGGCCTAAGCGCGCGCGCGCGCGCGCCGACCGTAGGGTGGCGTCCCTCCCTCCCCGCCGCACCCCCTTCATCCCTCCTCCGGCGGTGCGTGCGCGCGTGTTTTGGCGGCGGCGCCAGCGGCGGGCCGCTCTCTGGTGCGCGCTGGGGGCTGTCGCACTCAGCCGAGCGAGCGAGACGGTGGCGCGCGGCATCCTCCGTCACGGGCTCCGCAGTCGTCGTGCGTGCACGGTGGGACTCGCCATCAGCCGCTCCCCGTAAACAGTAGTATATAGGGCCAGTAGCGCGCGCCGCGCACCACGCGCGTATATATCGATCTATCTCGCTCTCTCTCGCTCCTCGCCGCTCTTACACACGGGGGAGCGCAGTCGGAGCTTGCGGACGGAGCCAGCGGCGGCACGACTCTCCTCCAGCAAGGTAGGCGCCTCTCTCCGAACATCCCCGGGAGATCGACCTCCCTTCCGGTTACTTGTTGATGATCGCGCGCGCGCACCCCTCGCTCTGCTGCCGTGGGCTTGCATCCTGCGGGCTCGCGGGATGATGCAGGCGCGCTGCTCCTCTGGCGGCCGACTGTCATTGACACATCGGGAAACTGATATCGATTTGAGCGTTCGCTTTCTAAAAATACTGGGCTGTCGCGCGTGCGGCTCTGTGGTGGTTCGCTCCCCCTCGCCGTCGTCCTTCCCGTGTTTTATTTTGTTCCGTTTATTTTTTTTTTTTTGTTTTTTTTTGGAGGGGCACTCGCGTGGGTTGGTCGGCGCGCGCTTGAAATGTATTAGCGAGGGAGGCGCGATTCCGATCGGTGCGCTCTCGTGCGAGCCACCGACGCCGGGGCAAGATCAAGTTCAGTCGGCCGTGGCGAGTGCACGCGATCCATCAAGTTACGCCGTTTAGCGGCTCTTTAAAAGCAGGCCTGCAGGCAGCTGTTTAGTTTATTTTTAGCGCGACGAGTGCAATTTGTTAGGCAGTCCGAGCCGTCCCTCCTTTTAAATTTACGCGACTATTTGTCGATGCTAATTGAACGCCGCGTGTACTGTACGTGCGGGGTTCATGGAGATTGCGGCGCTGAATAGCGAACGAGGGTTAACTAATGAATTTTCAAGTTTAACTGCAATTATTATAATTAATGATGGTTACGGAAATACTCTACGCTGAGTAATATTGCTAAGGGTGGTTTAGTGTCGATTTGGCCGTTTTATGCGATTTCAGATAAGTGTACGAGAATTAATGACGAAGAATGTCAATTAAATTACATACAATTAAATTTTTATTGCGTTTTAATATTCTTAACCGTGAATCGTAATTTGAATGTATTCATTTAAATTGAACTGATTTGATAAAGACATTAAGAAGTACATTGAATTGAAGTAACTTTTACTGTATCATTTATATAAATGTAATTAAAAAAAGACAAGTTTTTAAATTGATTTATTATGTTCCAATAATGTGAAAATACGAGAGACAAAACAATACTATTTCGAATAAATTTTTTTATTTGAGTACGCTACTGTAATGTATAGTTATAAAATACATTGATTTTCCATAAATATAAATATAATATTGTTTTGATACATTTTCTTTGTGTTATTTTCATTATTTGAAAAATTACTCTAACGGTCCTACGTGATTAATACGTAAGGGCATACGTAACTCTATAGTGTTTTTATAAAAAAATTAAAGAAAAAGGTAATTAATTCATTTTGACAAATTTCCTGCTATAGCATTTTTCTATTGCTTTATGTATTCTAACCACAGAATAACTTTATGATACCAAGAATTCAATATCTACATTTAATTGTATACTTTCAAAGCATCTCAAATTCTCTGCTTAAAATATATGCTCTAAGAGTCTCTCAAACTTCAATTTAGAGAGAGACTATATAAAACTAGCATCATCATTTAGAGTGGAAAAAAATCTAATTAAAAAAAGTGATCCTCTCTCTGGTGGGAAAGCTCCTGCCTGTACTGAGGTAAAGGCAAGTAGATTCAGACGAGTATGGTCAGACACATACATTTCAATAATGTTCTATTTAAGTTTATCCATCAGAAATGAGTTGAAAAATTTTATTTTTATGATATGTTTTTTCATACTTTGAATATACAAGTAATATGGGAAAGTGGTACTGCGGGCTTCGGGGTAAAGTGAATTCGAGGGGTATATTGGTCCACTGCATTAAATACGTTTTATTTTACGTAAAAAAGTATTTCCTCCAAGTTTCATATAAAACGATGCATTTTTTATAATAATGTTTTATTGATGTATTGCTGTATATAATTATTGCTTATAAAAAGTACATCGATATAATCATACTTTAAAAATGCATCGTTTTAAACGATACTTGTAATACTTTTTATGGAAAATGATATTTTATGGGGTGGCCCACTATACTCCTCTAGTTCACTTTGTCTTAAAGCCCGCTGTGTCCCACTTCCCCCTAAGTGAATAAATACGTATGGTTTTAAACATAATACCGTTACAGAATTGAGAAATATATTTTACCAAATCGTTAATAGAAATTGTATATTTATATAGAAGTAAAACTGAGAAACTATTTTACAGATTTTTAAAAACTTAAAGATAGTCAAGATTATTTCCTTGGAAATGTAAAAAGACCAGAAAGTATTACCTCTAAAAGATAAAATCAAGATTAAAGTTGCTTGGGACCTCTTTTTTAAAAAGTCTTGTACAATTTATACTGTGCGCTTTTCCATTAGGATATCTTATTTTTTTCCACAGAAAAACACATAAGTTATTATGCTTCAAAGTTATAATTAAGATTTTTAATTAAACATTGGATTTTCACATACTAATTATTTATAATTTTTTAAAAATGATAGAAATCAATCGAAACTGAGCATAAATAGCGTTTTATTTCTTTTAGATGAAATATAAAAAAAGCGCTGTATAATTTGTACAATTTCCTTTATCCTGACTGGTGTATAAAATTTTGCCTCCGACCTTATCACAATGTAACTTAAAATTTTCACGATGCACGTAAATATAATAATAATATTTAATTTTTTTTTAATTTTGAAGCGCTACATTTGAAATTTTTTGAAAATAAAAGAGATTAAAATATAATAAGTGTGTACTTTTGTGTACGAAAATAATAATATCCATAATCGTTTAAGAAAAATTGGAAAAACTTTTGTGATAATTCGCGATAATATTAAATATAAATAAATTAAATAAAAACATTAACATATCCAGTGAAAACGCAGGTTTAAATTTCACTTCCACCCTGTTTGATTTCAAATTCATTAACTTTATTCTCTTATAACTATTATGAAAGGTTCATAATAACTCCTTCAAATCTTAAGATATATAATTCACAAGGTCGTGAAGAGATATTTTAAGGAGCGACTATTATTAGAACCCGGCCTGCGTAATTAATAAAAGATGCAGTGTAGGTTTATGATGAATCAAGATTTACAATAATAAAAATGTTTATTCTAAATATTTAAAATATTACAAAAGAATTTTATTTCAATATAATTAAGTATTAGCGATTCAATTTAAGGAATGTTTTTAATATATAATTTATTCTCAATTGTGCTTAAAAAATGCAGTAATGTCTATATAATGTAATAAATAAATGGATAAACAATTGATGATTTCAAATATATGTATAGTTCATTATTTGAAGTGAAGCGATTCTACAATTAAAAAATTTTTTAAGGCCTCTTTAGATAAAATTTTATTTTCTAAATGATGTATCTCTGTAACAAAAATATGTACATGTTTTAATGCAATCGTTGTAACAAAAAGTACTAAAGTTACCAAGTGTGGAAGATATTTCATTCGGAAAGAGGAAAAATATTTTGCTTTCGAGAGGGATATCATTTTAAAAGAGTGTGGGAAAGAGGACGTCAACTAGTTTAAGTGGTTTCAACTTTTAAATTATAACTTTCTTAGGTTCAGCTAGAGTGCAAAAATTAAAAATAAATATTATTTTTTTTTTAATGGAAAATGAAACTTATGCTAAAAGTTAAATAACAAAAAATAATTTCATATAATCTTAACAACAATGTTAAGTGAATTTTGAATTAGCATTATACTTTCAACACTTTGGACTAACGCATATTTTATAAACATTTATTTTCTGTTGCTATTTATTTTCTAGGGTATCGCATCCAGATTTTATGTTTAAAACAACAATGAACACGCTGCATTTCCTTATAAAGTATTTTCAACAAAACGTCTAGCATATAAAGTGCATTTCAAAAGCCTCGAGAACTTAAATCTTTAGTATTCTTTCTCTCTCTCTCTCTCTCGGCGTCATTACGATTTGAAGACAATAGAAATTAACTGCTTGGTTATATATAACTAGAACTAAGTTAGTGTCAGTTGAGCAAGAAGCAGTAGGACTTGTGAATTGAATAGTAACTAGTTTATTTAATTATATTTATTTTTAATGTAAATTCCAAATTATTCGTAACAAGACGTAAAAATTTTAAACGGATTTTAATCGAATAATATTATTTTCAGTAATTATTACTAAAGACTAAATATGTAAAATACGAAAACTTGTGTAATTTAATCAACTAACATTTTTTCTAGTCGTTGGGTATTTTGCATAATCAACGTAATTTAAACTCGTAAATTTTGCAATAAAATGAGCAGTTTTAATCCATTTGTGTAATAGGAGTCTTCTACTATAAACTTCTACTTCTATAAAACTAAATTAAAAGAACATCATTTCCTTTGCACGCGATAATGTAAAAAATAAAACTAATTTTATTAAAGGTTTTCTTACTAATTGCTTGATTGAGAAGTTTTACTTATTTAAGAAAAACATAATTATATTGCACCAGTGAATTGGCATCAATAATTAATCAAATAGATGTAACATCTAAGTCGCTTTTTATAAGTTCACCGAAACTACTGCAATCTGCTTTTTAGAGTACGAGTAGTGACAAGAACATTACGAGAGCCACATTATAGGTACTAAAACTGATTTTATAGATAATTCTACTCGATCTAAGGAGAAATTGGGATTATTACAGATCCATTTATCATGATGCTTTAAATCTTCTTAATGTATTATTAAAAGGTATAAAATAACAAAAACTATTATTATTAATTAATTATAAACAAGCAATCAAATGTGAAACATTTCAAAGTCTTCAAAAGCGTACGCTTTATTGCTCATTATTGACTGACTACAATCTCTCAGCTTTGATGTAAATATGCAATGCATTAAACTGCATCGAAAATCATTTATTTTAACTAATATATTAATAAAGTACATACATTAAGCAATAATGGTGGTCTTTCAAACAAAAATGCACGATTATGCGATCCCAATATCACTAAATACACTAATGTATCAATTAAACGATTTTGTACACATTTGCTTTTAATAAAATAATCAATTTTGTTTATTTTATAAAATTTATAAAAATAGAAAAGCATTTTCATCAAAGTTCATCAGAGAAACGTTTAACGGACTAACATAAAAATTATATCAACGTAGAGAACGTTGCGTAAAATTAATAATTACAAGAGCAAGCTGCTCCGGGGGCTCCCTAAGAAAAGCAGCTTAAATTATCGATTTCTCCAGCGAAAATTTTAATGCACGGTAAACCGCTTTCTATTTGCAGCCCGAGACATCGCAGGGAGGCGGAATTGCGGGGGCAGCGTGGCCTAACCGCACGAGGAGTACGCATAGAGCGCACGGGAGTGTGAGAGGAGAGGCTCAGACAAAGCCATGCCGGACCAGGAGGGCAGCGCCGAGGCGTCGGGCATCGTCGAGCTCAACGTAGGCGGGGTCTTCTACACGACGGCCCTGGGCACGCTGCTGCGCGAGCCGGACTCGCATCTCGCGAGCCTATTTAAGGACAAGCCGAGCCTGGAGAAGGACGCCAAGGGCAAGTACTTCCTGGATCGTGACGGCGTGCTCTTTCGCTACGTCCTCGATTACCTGCGCAATCGGGCCCTCGTGCTGCCCGAGGGCTTCCGGGAGCGCGAGCGGCTGCGCCAGGAGGCGAGCTTCTATGGCTTGACTAACTTGGAAAAGGCCATTCGGGAGCAGTCAGACTCTAGCGGTGCCCAAAGTTCGGTGAGTCTTATATAGTTATGTTGCTTTTTGATGACGAGGAGAGCTCGGCACTTCGCTCAAACTCTGAAGAAAATTTTTTTCTGTCCTCCGGCCGAAAAGCACCAACTTCTCAGCCGCAGCGTAAACCGAAGTTGGCCCGCGCTTTTCGACGTCGTCGAGTAGAAATAACTAATACACACCTTGGTCAGTAAAAAAAAAAAAAAGAAAGCCTCAGATCACGCGTTTGTTATAATCTCGACTTCGTATCGTTCGACAATTACATGAGATCTGAGACATTTCTAATTTTACAAACATTAATTACTCGGAAACTAGAAAAGAAAGAACTAGAAAAGTCGACCAAAGACGTAAAAAATAACTGTAAAGTAAAGCGGATTAAAATTTTTTATTGGTTGTAAAATTCTGCGTAAATAAATTAAAATTCACTAAGAAGGAAATTCGACCCAAATTATTTTGCAGGAATTAATCTTTTTTTCAATTTGCAACGTTATGGCTAACGATGGCAATTTATAATTTGAAAATGTCTTATTCTAATTAAGAAATAGCATTTGTCTAATTTACATTCCAAGTTCTGCGATCGTGTGCGTTCAATTTGAACGTGTTTTCAGGGCCATTAGCGGTCTGCACACTACGTTTACATGTTACACGTAATTGAAGTATAATTTAAGTTTCTATGTACAGTTTAAATTACTTGCAAAGTGCCGTTTCCGTGGCCTAGGTATAAAGAAAACTTTTTCGATTTTTCATTTGAGTACGTAGTTGTAAAACAGCTTTTTTATTTTTATGTCAACATTGTGCTTCTGACTTTCTCTTAAGGCAATTTAATTGCATAACTTACCTTTAAGGTAAAAAGTGGTACATAATATATTCCGTATATCTTTGCAGCGAAAACTTTAAGATGAATATAATTTAATTAATTAACATTTTTCTTTGCAAAACCATCTGAAAACAAATTGTAATTATTAGATATATTACGAAATCAAATAAAAAAGGATAGAGAAGGGATAAATTGGTGGAAAAAGCTACAATATTATTAAATAAGTATTTTATTCAGTATTTTAGCAATTTTTATTTAAAATTTTAACGTGGAAAATGTTTTTTTTTTGTTGAAATTCATTGAATTTGCTGAAAATATTGAGCTAAAGTTTTAGCGTTCTAGGTGTTCCCCGATTATCCGATGTTTTTAAAAGCTTTTAATTTTATACCTTTTTTTCGACAACTTTTTGAAAGCTCATATAAAAGCTTTGCTTACACAAAAACTTTACTTAAAAAATAAATTATCTATTTTCTCTATAGATAACCACGCAAGAACTAAATAATTAAAAACATTCGCGGCTTAAACAAGTGAAATATGAGAAGGAACCGAGTTCCATTGTGAGTAAAAACACCTGTAAATCTCTTTGTTTTTCAAGTCTCGTACGGAACCTTTGTATTTGTGATAAATGATCTTCTTTTAGTTAAAATTCTTTTCTAAAAGCTCCAGAACTATAGTCCATACCAGAAAAACGAGCTGAAAGAAAAAAGATAAAAATGTTTTACTTTAACAGAATGAATTTTACCATCAATTGCAAGTACTAATTCACTTTAATACGAGTGAACGTATTTCGAGCAGCAAAATGGAGAGTAATCCAGAATTTCCTCGGAAATATCAACAAGAAAATAAACAAGAAACATAACTCTTCAGCACAACAGATCCATTTAGATACAGACGTGTATTTATATACCGCGGAGAAGGTTTAAGGATATCCGGCGGGTGTATTCGCGAAGAAAAGGACGAAATCGAGGGAGAGAAAAAATGTAGTGATAAAAGAGGAAAGCGCCTGAGCCACGCTCTGCAATAATGCACTAGTCACGATGAAGTTGCACAGCGCGCGTGTTCATTACGTAAGCCTGCATAAGGAATCGGAAGTTCGCCCTTGATTCAGCCGGGCGGAGGGTTCATCGAAAACCGAAGGGCAGTCAGCGGAAAGTAAGCGCAGGGGAAACCTCCGCAAGGCCTTGCCTTCGCGCTGCTCGCTTCGCATCGATTGGCCGGCTTACGAGTGCGAGGATCACACGCGAAACTAACAACAGATTGCTCTAAAAATCCAACGGATAAATACCAGTCCGTACTAAGGATTACGACTGCTTAGATAGTCGCATTGCCTGACTAAACGTTTACCGAACTACTTGGAGGTGCTCAAATCGCGCAACAAAGAGTCCCTTAGTCCCGCCTAGTCAAACTTGCTGGATTTAGGTTGAGAATTGAGCGTGTGATTATTTATTTCAATTAAGCAAGTTTTCAATTTCGTGAGTTTAAATTAATACGCCGTAGCCAGGACGGACATTTTTAGAGTCGCGACCCCGAGTATAAATAAAGGAGTTCAGTATTAATTTTCCAATTTTAAAAGCTTTTGTAACTAGTGGAGGTTTTATTTGTGCAGCGAAAATAAAAAATACGGTGCAATTAAATTTCAGTTATACATAAAATTCTCTCTATAAAGGGGTGTTGGATGAAATGACGCAGTTGCTTCATTGTATTTCTCAAGGTTTTAATTTTTTTCCATTCACTTTGAGAGTGCATATTATAAATAAAAGAAAAATACCAACCGAGGAGAAAAATCCGTGTGCTTAGATATTCTTTTGCAAATTGACTTTTTCATTTTTACGCATCCATCGATAAGAACTAATTGTTATTCTATTATTTTATTACTACATATTTTCATTCAAATTTTATCTTATCTGTAAAATATACAGTTATAAAAATACATACTCTGTAGAATCAAATAAAACTTGAGGGATCCGCAACTCGTTTCTTTGCGAGCCGACCTCACCAGCAGAATACGAGAAATCCGGATCACCGACTTTGTTGATAAAATGGGAAATATATACATATATTTTAATTTTAAAATAAAACGAAAGAAAATAATTTGAATCTCTGAATTTAAATTTTAAAGTTTACAGGATACATAAAATGAATTGTTTAAAATCTCCAGAGTTTAATACGTTTTTGTTTTTTAAAATGTTTTTACTAAAGAATATAAAATATCGAAAAGAAAGTTTATAGTTTTATTACTTAAATTAAAGTGAATTCGTTTGATAATTAATGACGAGTAGGAGTACTCTTTTATACTTTTTAATTGAACACGTCTCTATTCCATTGTATAAATAATATTGCAGAATATTGCAAATAAGCATGTGCTTATTTATTATAGAAAATTAATAGCACCGCTATTTTTCGCCAATATTGAAAATTATCTCTATTTTATTTTTCAGCTTTTCAAAGCTGCGTGGAACTTTAGAGTTTAAAATATTGGCTTCTTTTATTTCCACGCGAAAAAAACCGTCCCCGCAGCTTGAACAAAATCGACGATCCGGAGTTCCGGTACTCCTTCAGTCAGTATCATCAAAATTTTTAAGAGATTTCGGTTTCATGCGAAAGTTTATAAACTAGGCGTCGCTCCAACTTTTACACGCGAAAAATGCTTACTTTGTATTCCGAGGAAGAATGGTTCAAACTGAACCGGATTTTTATGGGCTAACGCCTCATAAGCTATCAACCCCGAGAATCGAAGAGCTTCACTTCTCTCGAGGCTACGAAGAAAAAAAAAGGAAATCAATATATTTCCGCTCTTTATGGATTTCCCCATGCGCACTTACTTTACTCAACTTTTCCGCGGGCGAAAATTGGTTAATTATGGTTTACGCCACTTTTTACGAGCCTCGTTGACGAGCATTCGTTCCTTTCCTTCTTGTTCCAATCCTCAAGGACTGAATAACGGGAAATCGGTGAAAACGTCCGAGATGATTGTTTTCGGAGAATCGGATTTCCAGCGAATGCGATGCGCTCGAGGGTTGGGGAGAGTGCAGTCGGCCGGGCATAAATACCAGCCATCCTTGTAATTTTATTGCGCCGTAGAAGGGAACGGTTATCGCGGGATCAGCGATTACCGCTACTTAATATGTGCAGATGTAAAGGAGATCCGAGGATTTTACGGTCGCTTAAGGCTTTATAAGGTTACTCCCACGGTTTCGACCCTTACAACATTGGCGTGCATTTCAGCGCGACGTGCTTTGTTTCTCTTTCGCGACCTCCTCGCATTATCTTGCGATTTCCCACCCTTTTTTTACGCTTCGGTTCGAGCGTCGCGCGTAATTCAGTCGGAGGGGTGGATTATCCGCAGGAGGGGGAGAAGGGAGCAGCGAGCGAGGAAACTTATTATCTCGATTCCTCTTCTTTTAAGGAGGATGCTGAAGTTTTGCGCGATTTATCTTTCGAACGCTCCAACTTTTTTCGAACGGACCTATTCGTAATACTTTGTGAAATCTCGCTGAAACCGATCTTCGTTATTGTTTTACATCTTACGGAATCGTTTTTTTGTCTTTTTTTTATTCACTCGCCGTTTTGGTGTACTTAATATTTAATAGGCGTAATTTCGGCTTATTGGGTGATTAAAACAAAATATTTAAAAAAAGTATTCATTTGTGTTTGATATTGAGCTCGAACAAATAATGAACTTTTTTGTTTAGTATTGTATTTTATTTATAATATCGCCTCTCGAGTGACCTAACAAATAAAATATTTTACAATTGATTGTACAATCGCTCTTATTTACATACAACCGTTTCATTTTTCATTTACTTGTTGAAAATGCAAAATTAAAATGCTGCAGCAGCATTTGAATCGCAAATATCAATGCCGTATCGGATTTTTAAAATGATTTCCAATTTAACTGCATCGTTAATGCAATTGTTTACAGTGATAGTACACAGTGAATGGAATGCGGTAAATCAGCAACTTTAAAACATTCAAATAATCGTCGTTTAATGTGACTGAAAAAATTACAATCTTAAAAGTACTATCAATAACTTCGAAAAATTCATAGCTCAGGTCGTTTAGCATTTTACATTATTTCAAATGCACGAATTACTAAGAAATTACGCGCAACTGAAAAAAATGTCAAGTAAAAAATGTTGTGCATTATATTAATACCAGGTCAAGCACAAATTAAATACGAATTTCCGAGAAAAATGTCTGTTTCGCCGAGCAATAGTAAATTTGTACCGATATTTTTCATAAACACCGTGATTTTTCAAACCTCCAAGTTTTCTAAAACAAATTCATGTAGTCTTACACCCGGCGCAGGCTATAAAATTAAACCTGCAGTCGCATTTCGAAAGCGAGCGCTCTCGAAATATCGTCGACAAGTCGCCGCAGAGTTTCCTCAAACGCGGATCTTGACTTCATTTAACGGATGCGGTTAAACGGGGCCGCGCGTTGAGTTCTGAAGGGAGAGAGGCTATAGCTGGAGAGGCAGGACGAATTTACGTCCGCGCGGTCGGGGCTAACTCGCGGCTTGATGAGGTGCGACAAGCCCGGCGTGCATCGCTCGTGCGCCCGCGCAGGGCGTCGTACAGATCGTCCCTCTCCCCTTTTCCCGCCGCCCCCGAAGCTATTTTGAATAACGTGGCGCGATTTCACGGTCTATCTCGCTCCGCCATCGGTTAGATAGGCGCCTCCGCCGGCAGTCCAAGGTTAATTGGCTCAGGACGTAAGAGTATCCAGCCCTTATCGCGCCTATATCGCGCCTTTACGCTTCCTCGGGTCGAGTTTAAAAGAAATGGATGAGAGGTCGTCGGTGGCGCGAGGTCCCGGGGTATACGGTCTATTTTTAATTTCGAGATCGTTGAAATTTCATTTTCGCCTGGCTGGCCCGTAACTTAGAGCGGTAATGTCGGGGTGAAACGCGTGAAGGAGGTTATTTGGAGGGAGGGAGGGTAGTGGGTAAACCTGTGATTTAGCGAGCGTATCAAAACTTGTTATTAACATGTTGCAGTGTGTTACCTTTGGTTAGTGTAAGAGACTTGCCTACGAGTGGAAAAATTTGAGATAACAAGCCATTCAAAATTTTTCACTTTTATGTCAGCATTTTCTTTTCTATTTGATGTAATAGAAGCATTTGCAAAATTGTACAGACTGCTTTTCATGAATAAACTGAGCTGAAAGAGCATTTTTAAGTGAGTCTTTCGAATTCTCGGAAAATGAGGAATTTGTGGATTCGAAAT
This sequence comes from Sycophila texana, assembly GCA_035582955.1. Taxonomy (NCBI): domain Eukaryota; kingdom Metazoa; phylum Arthropoda; class Insecta; order Hymenoptera; family Eurytomidae; genus Sycophila; species Sycophila texana. Next base: position 21,382 of record JAWWEN010050497.1, read on the forward strand.
AAAAAAAAAATAGAACGTACTATATTGAACAGTATCTTTTATATTCGCATTGTTTATTTTTAGCGCATACAGTTGTTCATTGTTTTTTTAACACAGTTTTATTTATCGAAAATCTAAAAAAAAAGAAAAAACAAACAAAAACTTGTTTTCTTTTATAGCATTTTATGTATTATTTATTTTCCGTTTGGTGTGAAAGCGTAGTTAATCAAATACAATCTTAAGAAATTTATTTCCATTTATCAGCTGAATGTATAAAGAATTTTACGTGCTCTTAGTATTTCCAAATTGGCTATAAGTTTCGGAAAATATTTAGAGAATTATTGAACGAACGTTGATTGATTGCTTCTATTCATAGTATCATTATTAAGAGGTGACTTTGATTGGCACAGACCATTGCAGCTTCGCTCTACACATTTGATACTTTGAGTAACACCTATTCAATCATCCGGCAAAATTAATCACATTAAGACTCATGGGAAATCCGGATACTTCAACTTTACAATATTTATACCAAATAAATTTAGTAATAAATGTAACGTACTATATTTACGAGATTAAAATTAACCAATCATTTTAGAAATTACGTACAAAATAGGATTACGGTGTAAAATGTGCGTAATCAATATTTTAAAAAAAGAAGTTTTTATTTAACTTTATCTTGCGCTTGGAAATTACTATAAATAGTTAGTAGAAACTATTTAAAAATTGAATGTTTTAAATGCAAAGCAACTTTGAAAAGTCTCTATTAAAATTCTGCAGAGTAAACGCGAAGCAATACATTATTTATATATGTAAGTAGATACATCCCAGGTGTGGTGAGACATGAGTTACTCAATCAAAACTGCGCCAACTTTTTTACATAAATAAGCACAAAACTTCGATTGAATTTTTTCAATTCATGCTATTTTAAAACTTCAATGATGTTTCTTTTATTATTGATACGACTATATTAATGCTCTTGCATTAAATCAATAAAGATTTACTTGAAACAAAATTTAAAATAAAATTGTTTCTCTTTCCGCGGTTTCTCTTTAAGCGGCTTCTTAAAATGGTCATATTTTTTCTTTCATTAAAAGTAAAGCTCAATCATCCTCTCATAAATACCAGATTTATAGTAAATTCTGATTTATGCATTACTAATTAAGTTATCTTTTATGTACACTATTAGTATTGCACTTGAACGCATATACTACTTGCTATCTTTTATGCACTATTAGTATTGTTCTTGTAGCTTTTTTTGCCCTTCTCTATTTTTACGGGCACTGGTATTCCTTTTAGATTTATCTTAAATTAGTAAATAAAATTTTTCTTCATTCATCATTATTATACATGAACAGAGATCGAAAGAGACATTACAGAATCAGTATAAACACGGTTAAATGAACACTTTTACTCGTTAGAGCTATATAAAAAACTTAATGTCTGAATAGTTTACAATCGTCAGCTTAAAAAAATCATGTCCATACACTGAAAAAAAAGTAAGAAATCGAAATCGATGTTTAGTTGTTTCATTTAATATTTGATTGAAACAAATAAATTTTGGTTGAAACAAGTAAATATTAATTAAAGCAAGTAATGGTTAATTGTGATTAGTAAACTTTTTTCTCAGTGTAGTACTCTTTTAAACATAGCCAAATCTCAGCAGCATGTACGAGTGAAATCGAGCCTTGCCGCTCGATCGTCCCACCCGTCAGATCCCGAGGACGCGCGACGTCGTTCCCACCCCCCGCGGGCACGGGATTGCGGTCTCTCACGATCTCATCGCGCAGCCGATGCGGTCGTGCGCAAAGCCGTGGTCCTTATTTCGCCGGGACATGCGCGTGCAAGTTTTCCCGCGAGCGCGCCTAGGTGCGCCGCAGCCCCGGTCCGCCGAATAAAACGAGAAGTAGGAGACCGTCGCGGGCACATAAAGGGGTCGAGTTTACTCGAGCGCTATGTGTATCTCGCGGTAGGGACTGCGCCCGGGACTGTACTCGAGGAGAGATAAAACTCAGTGGCGCGCGCGGTCGAGCGCACACCCGCTCCGCTTGAGACGAGATTGGACGACTTGGAGTGTCTGCCGCGCGCGAGGGGCGTGCACCTTCGACCGGGACGATAATCCCGGGGAATTCGGAGCAGCCGACAGCTGGCGCGAAGGCGAAGGCGCGCTCATACCTACGCGTAATACGCGAATCGGCTGTCAGTACGGACGGCGCGGCGATTACGAATGTAGCAGTTGCCGCTTGGAATTGCGAATAATTATATTATTGCGCGCCGTGTCTGTGAGCTGAATAAATTGTAACGGGCTTTTGTGGGGCGCTCGGCCACTGCTTATGAGGACGATGCGATCGCAGTATTGAAAATCATTTGTTGCGCCGCCTCTTGGAGCGTCGTATGTCAAAGTAAGTTTAATAGGATCGCTTTACGCACTGGTGATTTTGATATTAGCTCTTCAAGTATTTTAAAGGGGGATATTGGATTGACTTTTGCCTTACTTTTCACTTTTCGCTAGGTATTTTTCAATTGATGTGAGAAATTCTATTTCTGGCGTATGAAAGGGAAATTGTAAAATAGAAATGGGAAATAGAGAAAAGGAAGTTTATATCAGGGATGAAGGAAAATCAGTGGATGCTTTCTTGCTTTGATGACAGTTGATGATAAAAGTTAATTTTTTAAGTCAAGATGCATTGCACTGTAACAAACAATCAGAGCAGAAGCAGTTTCTTTATTTTGATAAAAAGAATGACCATCTTTATTAGTAATGAAAGTTAAAAAGAATACGACTATTATGCTTTTTCTTTTCCTTTATTTTTAGGAAATACAGTACTAGTGGATGTGGATAAATGTGGTCCGACAGATGTTTAGGTTTTTAATTTTTTTAACTTTTTTTTCAACTTCCTTTGAGTGAACGGGGTCAGGCTATTATTTTAAATCTAACATTTTTTCTCGTCTGGAACGAAGATAACTACTTCGTACTTTTTCATTCGAAGCTTATATCTACTCTTGCTCTTGCGGCTTTGCTCTTTGAAGATACAAAAAACTGTCTAGTGTTGTCTCTATATTTTCAAATGTATTATTTAAAAAAAATTGAAATAAAAATTTATTTATACAAATTGTTTAAATAAGCTCCGCTGAATCTTATTTTATCTTTTAAAAGCACAGCTTGCAATGTAAAAGATAATGATCCCACAATTCCGGAGCAATTAAGAACCTACAAATAAAGCAAATTGAACATTTGAAAAGTAACCAGAAGTTTAAAAAAAAAAAAAAAATTAATCTTTTCTCTAAATATGAATAAGTGAAAATCACTTAAAGTAAGTGAATATACACTTATCGAATAAGTGAAAGACTTATCACGTAAATAAGTGTATATTCACTTATTCGAAGTGAATTTCACTTATTCATATTTACAGAGTTAAAAAAAAAAAAGTTTTTAAAAAGCAGAGCTTCCTTTAACACGTCGCAAATCTTTTTTTTTTCCAGGCATCGCAGAAATCCGGCCACATAACGGTCGGCTACCGGGGCAGCTTCGCGTTCGGCCGCGACGGCCTAACCGACGTGAAGTTCCGCAAGCTGACGCGCATCCTGGTGTGCGGCCGGGTGGCCCTGTGCCGCGACGTCTTCGGCGAGACGCTGAACGAGAGCCGGGACCCGGACCACGGGCTCACGGACCGCTACACCTCGCGCTTCTTCCTCAAGCACACCTTCATCGAGCAGGCGTTCGACATGCTCCAGGAGCAGGGCTTCCGGCTGGTGGCGAGCAGCGGCTCCGGCACGGCCGGCGGCAACGCCACCGACCTCAAGCCCGGCGTCGACCTCGAGGAGAACCGCTGGAATCACTACAACGAGTTCGTCTTCGTGCGCGACTAAGCGCCCACGAGCCGCCTCCCCCCCTCCGGCCCCACGTAAGCTCGATCGCTCGGACAAGGCGGAAGAGAAGTGGAGCCCCACTGGGAGCACACGCGGATCGATCGCGGAGCCTCCTCCATCCTCCCCCGTCCCCATCCCCTCCGCGCCATGGGGGGAGAGGCCTCTTTTTCTCTCTCGCGCACCCCCTTTATGCGCCGGCGGCGCTCGCCCGGAATTGTAACCGATGATCTTGTCAACGAGCGCGCGCGGCAATCCTCCGCAGAGAAAGAGGAGCACGCCGAGGGAATTGAATCGACGTAAGTTTTCGCACGGACACGCGCCTCTGCGCACAGCCAAAGCCTCCGACGCGCACACGCGCAAACATCGAGTACGCAGATGCATATACACACAGGATATACACGGATACACACGCATACAAACGTCCCGCGCATATACGGGGTTACAGCCGAGTAGGCAGATAAATGGGCCACAAAGCCGGATCATACACAATGAGGGAGGAGGGTATACGGCGAGCCGAGGGACCGGGCACGCACACGTATATACTCGCGCGAGCAGGCACAATGGCGGCCGGCTGCGGGATAAAAAGGAAGAGAAATGCCTCGGCGGACCGTCAGCCGTGACCGAGTAGAAGAATGGAAAAAGGGAGGGTGAGCGGGAGAGAGAGAGGGCCGCTTGTTGCTGCGCCGCTCGGAGCTCACTTACTCTCCAGCGCGAAGATGCGGCCTCCTCTGAAAGGAGCGCGCGAGCTTTTTTCCTTTTGCTATGGGCTCGAGTGAAAGGCGCCCGAGCGTTCCTCTCTCGCGAGTATTCACCGCGGCGGGACGGGGGAAGAAGGTGCGCCCCGCCGGGAGCCGCCGGCCGTTATCAGCTCGAGTCGATTAGAGCCGCCGGGGCGCGCGCGAGCGACCGTCTAACGAGCCCGTCCCGAGGCTACGGCGAGTGGTGCACTCGACGCTTGGTCCGGCGTATCATTCGAGAAGCTGCGTCGCGCTCGGAGGCGCCCTTTAATTTCCGCCGCGTTTTTATAGCCGCGAATGGAAATTCGCCGGGGTGCGGTAAGTAGACCGCCCTGGCCGGGCGGCAGTCGGTGTCTTATTTATCGGTGCACGAGCGCGAAGAAGCAATATCGATCGAGGCCGAAGCCGACAACTACTATGCGCGCGCGCGCGCGAGCGAGTTTATAGTCCTTTGGTATCTTGGAATCCTCGCGCCGGCGGCGACACACTGATTTTTCGGCCGTCCTCTGGGGACAGGGCGCATACACGCATCGGTCGAGTTTAAAATTGGAAGACGAGAGGCAGGTATATATGTAGGACTCTTCGCGAAATTAACCGGATTTCCGCGGCCGGCCGCAGCAGCCGGCGAGCCGCCGAGAGGAATATTAGTCGCTCGCTTATAAGCGACTACCTCTTCCTTGGCTCGGGTATTGCGGGGCCGCGCGAATAAGTAATTCGTTAGGGCCGGCGCTAAATAGAAACTTCGAGCCGAGCGCTGATTTTTTTGCTCCTTTTTTCCTCAGACCCCTCCCGACTCCCCGAACCAGCTGGAATTGCTAATCCCCGCGCTTCTCCGGGAGGGAGATTAAATTCTTTCCTCCTGCCATCCCCTCCAAGCCCCTCCGTTTTTTTAGTTGACGAGGAGTTGCGCGGCTCTCGTTAAGGTACGAAACCCAATTAGAATAAGCTTAATGATCAATCTTACGGAGGATAAGTCGCTTAAGACGAATTTTGGATCCCGCTGCCGTGTGTTTCTTGGCGCACATTTTTTCTTTCGTGGCGGCGACGCGTACGCCGTCGCTGATAAAAAAAGAGACACATATTTTACGCGATCAGTTTGAGCGGTGACGCTAGTTTCCTCTTATCTCGAGCCTTTTTTTCTAAGCGAGCGCAATAAAATTGCGTGATAAATTTTACTCGCCTCCTCCCCTGCGAGTTCACAGTGCTTCGCGGTACTTTGAAACTGTAAGCGGATTTTAAAGATCAGATAAGGGAATAAATGTTGAAACTCAGTATTGTTGAGCATTGTTCAGGCAGGAATTATAAAAAAAAAGGAGGAGCGGTTCGCCCTAGAGATACCGATTCCCTGAAAGAAGAAAAAAATGAGTGAAAATAAGAGAAACTGCCAGCTGTTCGTGCCCATGGGGGGTTGTTGATTCGTTGCGCGTTCCTCCAGGCGCTCGTGATTCCCGCCGACGTATAAACGAAGGGAAATTTTTTTTCTTCCGCCTTCTCGCAGCCCCCACTTTTTTTTCAACGCATGCCAGCCCTTTGTGCGGCTGCGAAGCTTCTTTGCGAGTCCACAAAGAGAACCGCGGAAAAGAGAAATAACCACGATCTACGATGGCGGCTTTCGATTGTTATACCCTGGAGATATCCGAAACGGCGCGTTCCGTCTTTCGGCCGACAGCTCTGGGCGAAATCACTCGATGGAAATTTTTTTTTTCTCCGAGCGTCACACGCAACGGAGAGAATCTTCGACCGCGGTGGAAATGGAAATTGGACGAAACGGCGACGCGAGAGTACACCGAGCGCGCGTCGCGCCTTAATTTTTACCAGCGAGGACAAAGAAATTCCGTCCTCTTTACTTGGCGGCGCGTCGCGGGGGGTAAATTGAAACAAAGAAAGCGAGGCGGCGCTGCTCCGGCTGCGGAATTAATTCGGTATTGAAATTTCCGCCCCCGTCTTCCGCGGTTAAGCGAGTCGGGTAATCTCAGCGCGGCATCGCGAATTTTAATGAACGCGTCGCCGGGAGCCGATATCCCGTGCACGGAGTGTTCAATTAGCGGCAATCCCGTCGCGCGTCAGAGAGAGAAAGAGCGAAACAGCAGGGGAAGAAAAAAGGGCCCGGAGATTAAAAGCGCGCGGCGGCGTCTTGGGGCTCGCCTTCATTCTCGGACAATGAGAGGCGACGCGCATTGTGCGGGAGCTCCGCTCGGCGAAGTGACACGCGCCGGAGAGGAGAAATGTTGGCCGCGAGATTTTCGGCGCTTAATTGCCTGGAGGGTTGCCCGCGCGTGCCGGGATTCGAAGTGCAATTCCATCCACCCTCGTGCGAGTGGCAGCAAAAAATTCGTTATGGGAATAGCGCGCTGCGCTGCCCGCGGCATGTGCAAAAGTACGTCGCTGAGTATGTACTTGTTGAATATCTCGCGCTCTCCGCGCTTTACAATGTAGCTGCGTTCATTCCACCTACGCGCTTGTGAAGAAAATCAAATGCCTGTCCGGAGAGCCTTTACCATTGTAATCTTAAAGTACCAGAGCTTTCACAGCTTGCAGCAAAAAAGAAAAAGGAAAAATAAAAGAAGGAGGCTGCGCGGGGCAAAAAGTGGCAATTTCAGTGTCGCTTTTCGCTACGAGCGTCTCCAATCGCAAGCATCCAACTCGCGCTAAGTGCAACGGCGGGACCCCTAAAGTGGCGGGTAAAAATTCGCAGCGTCGCAGCGACAATGGCTCATCAGCCGGCGGCTCGCTTTTAACGTCTGTTATTACATTCTTCCTCGGGGAAGGCGGCTCGGCGCGAATCGGCGGCGCAAAGTGCTTCTTTTTATACCGAGCCCAGGCGCGCGCAACGCTCCCTAATTAGACTGCATTCTGCACCGGAGCCTCGGCCCGGATTCTACGCGTGTTTTCGCGCCCGGAAATTAGCGAGGCGCTCGCGCGTTTCCCGAGGCGCCGAGCTGCAATTTTTTTTTTCGCTCGCGCTCTCTGGGTCGCAGTCGAGGACTTGAAAGAGAGGAGGAGGGGGAGAACGAGGGAAAGTGCGTTCGTTAGGGGCGCGACACGAGCGGGTTTCGGGAGCAGGGCTGACGAGTTCTTGAAGAAACTTTGCGACGGTGCGACGCGCGAATCTCGAAGCTTCCACCCTGCGATCTTTATGCGCTTTCGTAATGTGTTGCTTTAAGTTGAGTTAATTAGCTTTCGCTTTTGCTTCGAAATTATACCTTGCGCTGCTTTCATTAAACAAATGCGTCGGGAGTGAGTAAAGTTTGCAAATCAGACGGCGGTGTTTATGCACTTCACTGGTTTATGCTCGTTTACTTTTATTTCTTAAAATAAAGCAGACACTTTAAGCTTAGAAGGAAACGGTTTGTAATTTTAGTTTTCGGTCGGTGTATTTGTAATGTACTTTTAAGTGAATCTTGCTCGAGTAGGATGATGCTCTTGAGTTGCTCTTTATAAATTAGAACGTACGAGCCAGAAAATTCACTCTTTGAAACAAAACATGGGAAGTTGGTGGTATGTTACATTCCTTTAAATTGCAACTCGTTTATTCGGTAAATCCTCGCCCTGGGAAAAGTAAGATAAATTCACATTACCAAATGCATTAAAATCTCTGTCTAAATTTAAATCAGCGAAATGTCACCGAAGTGCTGCAGTGCTTTTATTAGAGACTGCATGTCACCTAGTAAAAAAGCCTCTTATACGAAGAAAGATTGAAATTCCAACCGGAGAGATGCGCGAGTAAAAAAAAGAAAACTCGAAAAACGTTATAAAAATCCTGCAAGCGGCACACGCCGCATTGACAAGACCGCCTTAAAGCTTTTCGCAAGTTTGCAGCGCTGGATGGCACAATAAACTCGCAAGAATCGAGGAAACTTCTCCGCCATCCGGCGCTGGCTTACCTCGCATATACGAAATTTTTCAAGGCATTACTAAGCAAGCGCAGACAAACTCGGCGAGTGTATACAAAACCCCCGAGCACGAGGTCATTGCGGGACACCAGCAGTAGGAAGAGTCGACTCGACCGAAAAGCTTACGCCGGAGAAGGCTGCGGCTAAAGGAAACTTTCATTTCGCTTGAACCAACGTAAAGCGCACTTTAATCCGCGCCCCGCGTGACTTTCGGCAAAAATCACCGTCGGCTAGTTTGCGCGTAAATTCCGGACCGCGGAAAATGAACGACGGCCTGTTTCGCCGACGCAATTCGTCGACGCACACGAATTCACGAGATCTCCACGCCGACGGGAAATAGTAGGAGCAACGCATTTCCGTCGCATTGTAATTGGATTTTATCAATCTGGCACAGCGTGGGGAGGGACCGGACTCCGCAATTCAGCCGAAACAAGCGAAACGCTCGGCTATGCTTTCTGATTTAATGTCCGCGCTTTCCCCTCCCTTTTTCCCGCTCCGAAAAATCAGCATCCACGTAATGTGATTAGTTTCGAAAATCCCCGGCCGTCGAGCCCGACAGTGGCACTGTTTCGATAGGTTTTGCGTGAGTGTATAACGCGTGGTGATTGCAGATGACTATTCTGAAAAATTGATCTTTCTCTCTCTTGAATTTCGACGGAAAATTTCCATACTTTTTTTTTCGAGTCTCGCAGGACACCCAACGCGCCTCGTTCGCTTTTATCTTTATTGTGTGATTTACATAAAAAAAGTCGGTAAAGGTTCAATTTATACTACTCTGAATAACAAGGCAAGTCGTAACCGTGTCGTTTGTTTGAGTTTTATGGTATTGGTGTTCTTTGTACAAATAAATGATAACTAGACTACACTTAAAATTTAAGTTCTGATAAAAAAATTAATGTTTTTTTTTCCGATATAGAATTATTAATAAGCGATAAAAGTATACATTAATATTGTTACATAAAAAAATGTTGTTCAAACTTGTATCGATCTTTAATAAAAAAAAATATGTGCCGTAAAATATAGTAATGTTCAATATACTGAAAATTCATACACACTAACTATGACAAACCAGAGACAAAATTGTTTCTTGTTACTGATCTCATTTTCTTGTCACTGTTATTAGAGATCCAAAGTTTAACTGTGACCAACAGAAATAAGCCTTGCGGAAAGGTGGATTGCGAGAAAATAACAATCGTCCGGTCCCTTCTCACCCAGCAAAATTATTTCTCCACCCGCAGTTACCCACTCTAATTTCAAGCATTATACCTACGTCGGAAACTTGAGTCGCAAGGCAAGTCAACGCCGACATAAATCTTTCCCAAAAATGACCAGCAAACCTATTTTTATTTTTCACCACATCAGGGGCTATATTGCGAATCCTGCCCGATTCTCTCTAAAGTCACCGAAACGCAATCCCGCACGCAGCCTCGGACTCGAATCTTCTGGGAGGAGGTGAGGTGGAGGGGAGCAACTCACGCGAACAGCGACTTCGGTGATCCCCAAGCCCGTTAATCCCGGGCCTCGTTAAAACGCAGTTACCGCGCGAATCGCTTCCGCGAGATTGCGAGCGGCCAGGAAGAGGGGGAAGGGTTATATTTAGTTAGCACCGACTCCTCTCGCCTCAGCCCTCGGGTGCCGCTGGAATTGAAAAGTCGCGAAAGGGGTCGATCTCGCGCGCGCGCTTCCCGGAGATGGATCGAGTTTCTCGCACTCTCTTCTTTTTTCATCTTTCATCGTCCGGCCAGGCGCTCCTCGATTTTTCGCCGCACATGTCGCGAGCGAAGAGACGGGAATCGACTAGGCTCTCGTGTAATTTCGTTCGATCAGCGCCGCGGCTTAAGTGATATTAATGGTTGCGCACCGGCGGTATCGACGTTCATTAACCTCGCGGAGTTTTAATCCCATATCAATTTGCGAAGTTGTCCGCCGAGGAAAGTCGGTGGGAATTTTTCGAAATCGCATATATAGGGCTTTAGACGAATTATCGGCTTCGCGTCTCTTCAAACTCACTAATTCAGACGGAAAGTTGGCTCAATTTATTTTGCCTCAGTGAACAGGGACGAATCGCCGCTGCGAGAACTGCCATCCCATGTGGTGAATTAAAATACAATCTCGGCTGCGGTGCACCGTTTGTTTGATAATGTAAAAGCCGAGGTGCAGAGGAGAATATCGCTGAGATGCTTTAAATGCTTTTGCCGTTTATAATACCTCTATTTCAGGCCCGGATAATGATTTGAGGGACTCCGGTGGGGCGCGGAAAATTTATACCCTTTGTGTTAATTAGCCGCATATAATACATAAGAATGCATGCTACTGGCGCTGTAATCGTGCGAGGCGGGCTTCTAGCTCGCTATAAATTGAAATGGGAAATGTGCGCTCGGTATCACGTTTTAGCGGATTATTACGGTAAACATATGTGCCTCGCAACGCTCGTTAGTAATATACAAGCAATTGTCTCGACCATAAAGATCCTTACTTTAGCTTATTGTTTGTTAAATTTAAAATTGCATGAATTATTATTTCGTATCTATTGCGTAGCTTCACGACTAGAAATTAAAGTACTTAAGCATTTGTTTCAAATTATAATTTATTTTTTACTGTATGACAGACCAAAATGTCATTTTTGTCGCGGATAAATACAAATTTCAAACTTTTGGAAATACATTATTCGCAATAATTACTGCTTTATGAGCTTAATTTACAATCTCCAGCATTGCAAGCAAATTACCGTGGAATTGTATAATTTTGTTTACAAAAATATAAAGATAACTTTCGCAAAAGTTATGCACGTTGAAATTTACAGCCTAATTAACACAAAACAGTATCAATTTATTTAAAAAAATTTTCGAAATAAATTTCGCGGAAGTGCCGCGCGTTAAAATTTACAACCTAATTACCGTAAAACTGTATCAACAATTTGTTTAAAAAAATAAAAATATATAATTTTCGCGGAAGATGATGCTCGTCGAAATTTGCGTTTCCAAATCGATTGGATTGCAAACTTTCAAACGGTTTAACTTAACAGATTCCCCGGATTTTTCTCGGGATTCTGCGCGTTTCTTCCGCTAATGACAAAAAATGAAATCGAGCGCGAGAAAGTTTACATCGGGAGCTGCGGGTGCAGGGCTCCGCGACTAACGAACTTTGAGTTTGCAGATTTCTTTTCCCGCCATTGCCTTCAGCATTCTGGAAGTTATAGCCCCACGGGAATTCCCGGCGGAAAACTTGACCTCGTCAGTGACGATGTTCGGAGAATTAACGCGGCGGAAAATAAGAATCGCCGCCCCCCCCCCCCCCCGGCGGGATTCGTCTTGCCGCACGGCACTTCGTTTTTATAACTGTCAAAAAAGTGTACAGCTGCCGCGCGCCTTCCGAGTGCAGGTGCACTTTTAAACGGGGGCGGCTGAGGGGCGGTGGGGCGGGGAGAGGCCGCTTTCCACGTCGGGTTTGTACTTCAAGTTTATTGCTCTCATAAAGTAAAAATGAATCGTCCCCGCGTTTTCCGGCTGCGCTGAAAAATAACGGGCTGCACTGCTAATGAGCGACTCTGTTTAGCGGAAGTCCTTAAAAATTATTTTAATGCCCGCACAATAGTCTGCCGGCACGCGGATTGTTGAAGCTTTGAGGACGGTAAAATGTTTATTAGAGATTCTTCTCTTCATCCTTTCGGAGATACTGGGGCATGTATGTATGCAGTCTACTCTTTTTATCGTTTTTGTCTTTTAATAGTGCTTTAATAGTGCTTTAAAGCCGTTTTTTTTAAATATTCAAGTTTTCGTGATTTTTTAATAGCTTATTTAATTAAAGAATGAATAAGTATTGCAATTTATGAGCTTTGAAATTTCATTGCAGATGAAAACTATTTATTTATTTATTTAAATATCATTTATGCAATTATAAGCAGTCTCCGAAAGGATCGAACTAATTACCTCCCGCAAATAGAATCATCTATTGACAAAAATAGCAATTTTAAATTAAAATTACTTGAAAATCGTCCAGATTAACCTTCGACAGGAATACTGGCGATGGACTCGCCGAAATCGGCTGGGATAATTATTTATCGAGCGCTGGTTATTTGCATATCCACACACGTGCGTAAACACTTTTGGGGAGAGCGAGTACGAGACTTTAATTAATGTCGCCAGCGCTGCCGAACTTTGTTCAGACTCTGCGTATCAACAAACCTAAATAATTAAATTAATACTCCGGAGATTATACATCATACGGGTCGGAGGTATTGATTGACGGGCGGCATATAAGTGTTCCGTGAACTTTAGCATCGTTACTTTAGCAACATCGCGCCGTCTTCGTGATGGTTAATCGAATCGAGACAAATTGTTGTTTTCACATTATTGTTCCCATCGAGGCGGATGTATACTTTAATGGAAAATCCTTCGGAAGCACCGGGGAATGCGTTTGAAAATTTACATTGTCAATGAGCTTTGAAATTGCATCGAATGTTGTTTAAACAAAGGAAATGGAAGAGAAATCCCATTTCTTTTTTTATGTGCTGCACGCGCTAACTTTATACTGCCGCTCTTCTTTCGCGGATAATTTGCTTCTTCTATACGAGCTTTAAAAGTGTGCGCTTTCGTTCGGTTAACGTTTTTTTATCGCGCGTGAAATTGTAAAAATTAATAAGCTCACCTTTAAGAAAAGAAAAAGAAATCAAAGCGATTTCCATTTTAATTCATTCTGGTTAATAACATTGCATTCGGTAATCTTGAAAAGCAGCTGATAAATTGAACTTTTTATTCAAGCAACGACAGTTTAATTAGAAATGTTTACACACTTTTTCCTTGGCAGTACAACTATAGCTTGTCAAATAAAGCGCTTTTGTATACTCGCGCCAGCCAAATTACGCGGAAATTCAAGGTCGCCAAGAAGTAACTCCACCAAAACGGATATGAGAAAATGCAGCAACAATTTCAATTTGCTCGATTAAACGCAATTAATCCCGCCGACTAATTTCGCCCGTGCAAGCTCGAACTTTGCGCGCGCCCTCCCCAAGTGTAATCAGTCCGACCGACGAAAAAAGCACGGATCAAACTCCGCGCCGACTACCGGGGAAGACTTACGCGGAGGCATCGGCACCCTTCCCAGAATTACCCTCGATAACAGTAGCCGGTCGCCGTAGCGGAAGAGTCAAGGATCTCCAGCCGGCGGATAAAAATATTTTACGAACCGGCGTCTCAGGCCTATCGCGTCCTCGCAGCTGGCTCGATCCAACAGCCGACGGCACAGTTCCCGACCCGGCCGCTTTCCCACTCAATAATTCCCTCGTGTCCTATAATAGTCAAGGGGCGGGGGAGGGGTTGATTCAGCCGCTCCTCGCGAGGGCCACACCTGGTACTCGGACTCGCGCGGTATGTATAGAGGGTGCAGCGGGCACGGACCCCGCTAGGCCGACCTGGGAAGGAAATATAAGCACCGCGTTATTAGACTCAGGGCTGCGTGCTCGTTGCCGCTTTTACAGCTGGGGTTTACAGTCCTTCGCACTCTGCGCTCAGCTTGTCGAGCCTCGCCTCGCCCGGGCCACTACAGAGATCAAGGACACTTCCGTGAGATCGCGGATTTTTCACTCTCGAGATTTTCACTCGCTGGCTTTTTTTGTTACCCCAGAATTTTCCTCGCTCAGATATATTGAGGCCCGCTGACGGATTCGACGCTCGTATAATGCTAAACCCGTGGAATTTTTTCAATTTTAGGGGAGGCCGATCGTTCCGCTGAAACGAAGCTTTACTTTTGGGTGGTTGAGATCGTAAAGGGTAGGCTTTTCTTAAGAAAAAAAGGGAAAGGAGATGGATGGATTTAAGGCGGAGAGTGATGATTACTTAATACTTTAATGTTCTCGCAGAGTGACGTTGTCAAGAAAATTGCAATTGGTTTTTTAAAAAGTTAGCCGTAGTGTAATTTAAAATTTACTGAAAATCTGACAGTTCCTATACTGCCGTTCTAGTCGACGTTCAAAGTACACTATTTTAATTTTTGAAATAACGTCAGTCTGCAGGGAGAACATTTAAATTGGGTATTGCAATTTTTCGTAGAGCTTTTTTCTCTTCCACTCGTTCTCCTGCAAAAATTGTTGGTTAATTTTATCAATACACAATTGAATTTCGCTTATTTTTAGTCGGCATAAATGAAAATAATTTAAAATGCTTTGAAATGAAAGCTAACGAATGCTTATAACTCTTAAATGATATAGAAGCACTCCGAAAAAAGCTCTTCTTCGATCGTTGACTTTAAATTTAGAATATCAGAGAACGCCATTATACCTAGATTCAAAAGCGTCGTTAGTACCATCAATTAAATTCGTACCCTATTTTTTAAGCATTAAGCTCTCTCAGGCCAATTCAAGCTCCGTCGTAAAGCCCGATTCCTTTTTCCGACAGAAAAAGGCCAGGACGAATCAATCCTCCCACTTTCGTTCCTCCTTTCTTCCTCCCTCGTCGACTCAATAACGTCGACGGCCAAAAATCCCGGAGCGAATGAAAAAAAAAGAAAAAAAAAAAAAAAACGACCGAGTTTATAAAATTCCGGCAAGCCTCGAGGTTCGATCGCAAAAGCCTCGCTCGACTCGACGTCGGCTCCCTCCGGGTAATAAGGGGCACGACGCGAGTGCGGTCGGCTCGCGACGCCCGCGGCACTTCGAAAATCAATGCGACAGAGTCACCCTCCCGGGAGGACCGTGCGTGCGCCCCTATTAATTCGGCGCGCGCTCGCTATCCGGAATCCGGGTGTGTAGATCGGTTGAATTTAACATGCGCGCGTCGTCGCCGCCGTCACCGCAACTTTCGTAATTGAATTTTTTAGCGCTAGCTAAAGCGAAAGCGTTCAACTTTGCGAAGCGAACCCGTCGCCGCTCTTCGTAAAATTTCATCCGCGCGGCGGTCTTAACTTTTCGATTAGGAGGGAGCACGCCCGATTTCGTGGCAATATATGCGCGAATCGAGTTGGGTCACGTTGAGAATTTGAACATTTTTATCTTTTTTCCAGTTTTTTTTTTTTTTTTTGTTTGAGGAGACGATTCACGCTCGAGGTGTTTCGAGCGAGAAAAATTATCGAAGTGCTGACCGGTTACCGATGAAACGGAAATGCGAATTCGACGTGGATAACATTGACGTTCGCCTCGCGTGGGAAAGTATGACGGAGGCGGGTTGCTCTCGAATCAATATTTTTCATTGTGCAAGTTTGTTTGATTTTTTTTTTTTTAAATTTCTTTTATTAAACATGATTTTTTATTCTGGCGATACGCGGCGACAGAGCATTCGGATCTGTATTTCAGCCGGCGGTCGCGTTTTATCTGGATATCGCGCAGTTCCGGCAATAAATTTTTTCGAAAAATGAAGCGTCTGTTTACAAATAAATTGAGCGGACTGCCGTTTATCGACTGATTTTAGAAATGGCCTTTTAAAATTCAATTCCTCGCGTCGCAGTTAGTACGCCTAGCACGTGTAAAAAGCGTTAGTCCTCATTTGCATTTTTATTCCCTGGAGCATTTTTGTCCTCTTGTTGAAACAATACTTTCCTTTTCCCCTCGTTATCGCTATGAAAGAGATCAACAAAATTTAGCGTCCAAAATTACTAAAAATTTTTCTTTTTTCTTTTTACTATACTAGCTTAGCACAAAGTAAATTTAAAAATAAAAGAAACAATGAATATATTAATCGCAAGATTAAATAAGGATTACTAAGTATTGATACATATAGTAGAAAACAAAATTTTAGTACGATAAAGATAATCATAAAATTGATTTTTAACTTGTCATAGAGAATAATAAAGAAGACAGGTTTTAGCAGCTTGTTTCCAACATCATAAAATTGAGTAGAATATTGACTGTTGTCAACGTCAATCTTGATCACGAAACGTTGGAGGAAGAGCTATTGAATTACCCGACGGCCATCGATGCCTTGTAAATTTAGATGAACTAGTGTCAAGGAACTGGCGTTCACGCTAATCCAAGTCGAAGGCGTCAATCTCAGATTCCACAAGTAATGGGTTTCTATATCAAGGCCAACGAGAATATTATTTTACTTTCTTCATCTTTTACGACGCGGTCAAAATAGAAAAACCTCGTATTGATCCATCCAAAAAATTCTACAGAAAAAGATTATTTTAAAATCATATTTAAAAAAATAATTATCAGAAATATAAATTTGTTATTAAATAAACTTTAATTTTCTTTACTTTCGTTGAAAAAACAAAAGTCAAAGCTGCAATGTTTTAATACATAACCAAAGCTCGTGCAATTGTCGCAATGTAATTTGTTACCGTCTTAAAATCACGAATTAAGATTGATCGCTTTTCTAGATTGCTAAAGCCCGCTTATTAGCGCGGTAATAAAAGTAAGTGGTTATGATGCTGTTAACATTACTGGATCTTGCGTGCCATAAGCGACCACAGCGAGTATAGCGTACACTATAACAGTTTCACACATTCTTATAAATAACGCTTAATCTTATCCGATTTTCATACGAGTCAGCTTCGTTTCGTTCTCGTTGAGAGGGAAAGCCTCCATATATTTTTCGTTAATTCACGATAAAAAAAAATCAAGGATTTTTTCCTGCCAAATGGCAGCACAACGTTAACAAGAAGAGTAACGAAGTGACACATGCTCTTACCATTCCAAATCTATTATTCTTTCAGCGTTCCCCTTGTAGAAGTAGATTAAATGAAATAATAATGTCGCCCGGGAAGATGTACTATTCAGAGCAGTAGACGTTTCATCTCTAAGAATTTCAGAGACAAGCGAGAGAAACTCGAGAGTGAATAATTCATTGTCAGCGAAAGTGCAAGGTGGGTGTGTTTTAGCCCGAAGAAATATATCCGGAGAGCTTACGATGAATTCTGAAAAGTCCGCAAACGTCATATAATAGTCGAGCCCTAATAAATTTTCCGCGCCGGGTCGACCGCCCTCATGAATATTCACGGTGGATTTAAGTCGCCGCGGACATATTGAGAATTCCACTTGCCGTCGAGATCCACTCGGCCTTTGCGCCGGTGTAACTTAATTTTTCCGCGAAACAAGCCCAAAGCGTACGCGCTCGTGCGAAAACGCATACGCGGAAAATCCGGGAAACGGGAGGGAATTTTTCTTTCTCGTTATTTTTCTGAAAAAAAGCTGAAAGGAGGGAGGCGCATTTTTCATGATTTAAGGGTCGAAATTATGACGCATGAGATTTTAAGCCGAGAAAGATATACTTGAGAATTTAGCAGCCCCGCGGAGAATCCTGTTTTGACGAAATTCTTTTGTTTTTATTTTTTTTATTTTATAATGCAATCTAATGGGATATTCTTTTACGACGGCAATAAAATTGTCCAATTAAGTGCGGCATATAAAATCTACTGCGAAATTCAATGTAAAGGAGTAAATTTCCTTTCACTGACGTTGAAGTCCCACGTCCAAGTAAAATCTTTGATTCGCCAAGTCTACAGAAATGGAGCCTTTGACCGGCTATACTAAATTAATTATCAATCACGAAACCTCGAGTCGGTCCAGAAAAACATTCAGCTCCACCCGCGCGTCCTGCACCTAATCACTATCCCGATATTTTTTTTCTGCTCCCCCAGCATAAAAAGCAGACTCCCCGCCGAACTTTCTAAGCTTCGTTAGCCCGTCCGGAAAAAAGGTGTCCATAAAAAAGAACCCGAATCACCGCGCTAGAAAAAAAAAAAAAAAGAAAAAAGCCAGTCGTCTATAAAGAAACTTTTCACAGCGTATTTCCTACAGCTTCGGGCAATTTTTCCTCGCTAGCGATAACGTCTCCTGACACTCGCAATTAAGCTGATTGAGGAGCTCGACTGTCTCGCCGCGTAATATCCGCGGCTGCGGGATAGGACAAAAGGGTGGGTCTCGCGTAGCGAATGGTCCCGTGAAATGCAGATGTAATTTGCAAGCTCGTTTGCGGAGCGCCGGCATAATTCATTGCAATTCGTCGCGGCGCGATTCTCAAATTCTCGCGGGCACAAAGGCCGCTCGAAAAATGCCGCGCCGCTGCTCTAATTTCGCGCGATTTAGCCGGGGCGCCATTCGAGACGGCGCTTTGACGTCTACTTCGATTAACAGGGCCACCGAGCGCTGCCCCCGCCGGGTGTAATGAGAGACGCGCTTCAGGCCTCAGTCCCCGGCACGATAAGGGAAATTGCGCTTTATTCTATTTAGTCGATGCAGTTTTGACGGGGAAATTTCGAGCTTTGCTTTTTTTTGCCGAAAGTCTGGTTTCAGCGGAGTTAATTAACAGACTCTCTTTGATGCTTTGTTGGGGGTATAGCAGGAGTGAAAAGGGAAGAGCGAGCAATGCCGAATTGGGAGTTATTGGTTTGCGCGTAATGCATCGCGCGTGATTTACAAACTTGCGGTCGATGCTTTCGTTTACGCTTTGAGTTTTTTTTTTATCCAACGGGGAATCGGGAAATGCTACTCGAGTGTCTGCGAACGAGGAACTTTCGGATTCTGAAAAATGTAATTTAGTTGACGAAATTTCATAAAGTGCTCGACATAATTACCAATTGTGAGTTACATACCCGCGGCGTGCTCTAATTACAAAGTTGAGACATTCTTTCGAAGTCAAATTCAAACAAAGTTCCTTTGAAAATAATGCAAGAGTTGCTGAACTTTGCATTATAATTAAATCCTTCGTTCGCCGTGTCAATTACGTTTAATGGACAGAGAGTTACTTAATTAACTGAAAATTTTTTAATGAATCGCACCCCGCGAATGCAATTAATTATTTCGTTGAAAGAAAAAAGTAGAGGAACCGAACGAACCATAAATCTTTCGTCCAATTTAACCGGAAGCATTCGGCCGGGGATTGAAAACAGAGTGCTCGGGAAAATTTAAAGGCCAACATTAAAGATGAACGTATGCGCGGTATCTAAGAAGGAATGTCCGAATTGCTTGCACCGATTCGGTACATACGCCGGGAATGCCAATAGCGGCGCTCAAGAATAGCTCGGTACTATTGGGCGAGCGTAGGAATGAAAAATACGAGCGCAGCCGAGTGCCTGCAGACGATGGCGACTCACCTTATATAATGTCACGCCTCGCGTACTGCGTCAGGAGCAAAAATTTATTTGAAACTTTTATACCTTCGGTCGTAAGTTTAGCATCGCTTTGAAAACTTAATTTCGTAAAAAAACCGCCAAAGAGATTGAATTCGAGGGTTTCAGTCCCGCTCGAGCGGAACGTTATTGCTATTACTCGCTCGCCTCGGGAATTCCAATGCGCATTACACGCGCTTATATACCGAATTTCTCGCTTTGCTGTCGATTTATTAAAATGGAAATTCCGCGTAAGCAATGCTTTTTTCCAGCGGGGACAAATAATTTCTCTCCGCACCATTATTTCGTTGTCACCTTAATTTCGGAATTTCCATCGCGGATTGCGCGTTTACCCAGCGTCTCTCGACGGCCGCATTCGGATTTAATAGAATGGAAATTGCAGGAAGAAATTTTTATTAACAGAGAGCAAATAATTTTTCCCGGGGCTCGCGCCACAATTAGCCGCTACTCGGGGGGGCTGAATTAAACGGGACCTTTCATTAGTCGCCGCCTGCGTGGGTTTTAATTCGTTCCTCATTTAAATTCCGCACCGGAAGAGTCCGGCCGGGCGACGCTCGCAATTCGAGAAAAAAAATTCCGCCGAAAGGGAAACGAGAAACTGCCCTGTCTGTGTGTGTGTGGGGGTGAGGGGGATGCTTTTTGCCACCTATACCTCTGTTTTCTCCGACATCGTGCTAACGGGTATTTCTCGTCCGATCACCCATCCGAGAAACAATATCGCGATTGTGCATCGCCCGGAGCTGTCTGCACCTCCCCCTCCCGCCCCCTCCATCACGCTCATCCCCATTTTTGCACGCGCCGAGAACGAATCGGCGCAGAGTGGCCGGAATTTTATTCTCCGTCGAGTTGAGCCGGGCTTGTGCGCTGAAACCGGAAAAATTTGAACTAATGCGCTTTGTAAAAAAAAGAAAAAAAAAAACGGGGAGGCGAGGCGAGCCGAGCGAGTGGTGCATGTCCGAGTATAATCAGACTGCGCGCGCTGAGTAAACGCGATGTTCTGGGGTTAACTGCAAATTTATTCCGAAAATATGGGGCGGTGGTTATGATTATTATAGTAATCGATATTGCTGTGTGCTTAAATTTTATTCAAGCTTTTCGTTTAACTGTCTAATTTATGGTTTGCTATACGCTTAAAAGGCGAGATATACAGTGCATCGTCGGCTTTATTCGAATTCGATGCGACCTCAATCAGAGGATATCAGTAAATTAATTAGTAATTTACCTTAAACATCGTACGGCTGATTAAATTGAAGCCGGCAAAGGTCCACGCTTTACAGCCTCCTCATGAATGTTGATCGCGCCGCGAGACATTTTGTAATGCTAAATAATGCAATTTATAGCCGGCAGTTAATTCCAAGTAGCCCCGGCGGCGCACCAGACTCGGTCGCACTTTCAAAATTAATTTTTAGTTCCGTGGCCGCTCAACAGTCCGAAGCCCCGTCGTCAAACATTAAGCCGCGCGCATACGTACACACGTGACCGCGTGCAAATTTTGGTCAAATTTTAATTTTTATCGGGGAGGATCCAAGTCCGATCGGTCGGGGCACCTTCGGGGCGCATGCATAAAGCATCGGGGGCGCGCTCCATTCGCAAAGAAGCCCCGGGAAAAATGCCTTTGAGGCCGCCGCCGCCTCCGTCGTTCTCGCCAATTTCAAATTCAATTCGAGGAGGCGCGCCTGGCTGTATACGTGCACCGGCAATCCCGTCGGCGTTCGCGCGTTGCGGGGCGCGCGCTCTCTTGCTTATTTTACGCGTCGGGCGGGCGCACACACGCCTCGGTAGACGCGAGGGGCGCGCGCGCCGAGGCGGGGACTCGGAGTAATGCTTTTCTTTACTGCCTGTCGATACGGCGCTGAAAATTTTCGGCTTTGTGCGAACTGATAGGTGGCTGCCGCCAACTTCGCCGAGAAATTTTGCTCGCCCGAACGACCTCGTACTTGTATGCCGGTGCTGTCGACGTCGGCAGTGCAAGCAGTTGTAAAATTTCATTACGGTGTTTCTTTTATCACGGGTAATTTAACCTCGGGGAAAATACTAGTTTCAAGGTTTTATTTTATTTTTTTTTTTTTTTTGAGGAAGTTGGTTCGTTTCATCAAAGTGGGGAGAGAGAGAGAGAGAGAGGATTTGCATTGGAATTCAGGAGGAAACGCTGAATGCCAATTCAATTATTTAAACGAGCACTGCTAATATGAGCCGGTAAAATTGAAATGGCAAAGCTATTTTAGTAATTATGCTTGAAACTACTGCCTAAATTAGGTGACCGATTCCCGTTCGGAGAGAATGAAATGAGTCGATAATGGCCGGACGAAATGAAAGTACTACTATACAGGGAATTTAAATTTCTTACTCGCGCTTGAGAACGTCGAAAAATTTAGTAAACCGTTTCTCCGGCGGCGCGTGTTTAACGAGATTATTTGCACAGCTTCGTTATTACCCTTCAAATTGAAGGTCCTAATCAGGAGGTTCAAATTTGCCGAGCTCTATTTACCCGACCGCTCGTGTCGTCCCAATTTCCAGTCTCGAAATGTTACCTCGTCCATCTCTTTGCTAATAAAAAAAAAACGCTGAAAGAAACTCGGAAGAACAAAAATAAAGAAATACAGTCATTAATCCGCGTTGAAGCAGCGAGAGAAAAGCACAGCGCCGGAATATTTTCCTTACAACGCCGGGCCATTTGGCCGTTGCGCGCGACGGCCCTGTAACACACTTTCGGCCAACTCGTCCGGCAAACAAACAGCAGCCTGTGTAAGCAAACGAGCGCGCGCGCGCGCGCGCGCTCGCGGCCAGTGTCCGGCTCACCGGCGGTCGATCGTTAAAAATTTCGTCGGAGTTCCGCGCGCGCGTTCGAGGACTGGAAGTGGGAATAAAGCTCCCGTCGACAACGAGGCCGCCGGCCGAGCATCGATCCGCTCGATCATCCGGCCGTCGGCGCCTCGTCAACTTTAGACACTCGATAAACGCCCGGCGCGCTCGTTCGATTTTTTTTATTTTTCGTTTCAGCCGCGAAAAGAGCCTTTTAGCGAGATTTTTCCGCGCGTGGAATTTCAGCCGACAGCGAGCGGGGGGAGTATAATGGGAGGTGCGTCAACGGCATCCCCATATGCTCGCGCGGCATCTTCAATCGTCGGCTTCGCCTCGCGACGATAAGGGGAGTATTATACAGGCGCGTCGTACGGAGATATTTTAAAAGGGTGGCAGTGACGCGTCGCGAGTGATGCTGCACATATAAGAGCCGGTAGTCCGCTATTGTGAATAATGGCGTCATTGCTTTGGTGCGCGCCGCTGAGCTCTGCGTATAGCGGGGCTCTCGAAGAAATAATGCTGCAGCGTGTCTCGGCGTCTGTCTACGGAGAAAAAGTTTCTCTGGCGGGCTTGGGAATTGGAGGGGGCTATATCCTATACAAGGGGGAAAAAATTGGACGTCAAATTAGCTAAGGAGTAAAAGTCCAAAGTTTCCAACTGTCGAAATCACTCCGCGTCACGTACACTGAGCTTCAATACAAATTCAACCTACTTTTTGCACGACCACTCGTATAGCTGAAGCCTGTGTAAGAAATTCGCCGGCATCCCGCTGCGGAAAACTGTACACGAAAGCGTCCGAAACAGGCGACGCTTCCATTACTCGCGCTACGGTTTCATCGTCCAAAGGCATTTCGTATGGACTAAAGCTCGAGCCGAGTGACCTTAAGCTGTGCTAAAAGAGAACGAACATTTTAGCTTGATAATAGTAAACGACGCTCGATTCGCTTAGACGTGAACGGTACGAGGAATTACGCAGACGACGTACCCAAAATATTAAAACCGCTGCTCCTGTGCGAATCTCCGCCGTTTGGCAGTTCGCGCGATCCCACCGCTTTTTTATCCGCACGCTCTATCGGCACTACCCTCGCGTTTTGCACCTTCGGTTCGGTTGGCCGAAACGAACGAAAAAAAAAAGAATAAAAGGAGGAGGACGAGGGCGTGGAGAACGGAAAAAGGAACACATAGTATACCGTATTTTATTAACCATTTATAAAGTCTATGGTCTATTTTGGAGCGTGTCCGCATTCAAGCGCGCGCGTACACACATACACACACACACGCACCACACGTACACGCATTTTTGGCAAACACACGGAGAAGAATTTTCCATTAAAAATTACTATAGTTTTACCTAAAGCGCGGACAAACTGGAACTATACAAAAAAATTAGTATAATAACCAGCAAATTTTACTATAGTTGTACTAAATTTTACTATAGTTATATTAAATTTTACT
>JAWWEN010050498.1:0-11372 GCA_035582955.1 Sycophila texana
AATTTACTTTTATTCTGGTTTTGTTATTTTTAAATTTACTTTCTTACGAAAGTATAATTCGAGGCAAGTCTAATCAGCACCTATCTACCTAATACTTAATCTAATAATGTATGTGAAATCCTCAAAACCAAATTTACTTTGAATAGAAACTGCCAAATTTTGGTTTAAAAAATTCTCCCAACTTCTACTTAAATTATTCACTTAGATCCAATTTTATTTTTTAGAAATTTTTATTAACTAGTTTCGAAAACACTTTTACACAATTTAAAACAAAAAATTTCTTTTTAACAATTACAATAAAAAAAGAGAATGTTATATATTCCAGAGACAACTAGAAAATTGTACAATACAATAACCTCAACGGCAAGCCCTCTTAGATTGGATGAATATAGTAAGTTTCTTTTTGCGTATTTCGCTCCTTTTCTCTCTAACGATCACAACAAGCATAAATTCGAAAAATGATATTCTCTTTGCTTAGCTCGTACTAAAAGTGCAACTGAAACCACTATCAATTATTCATCTACCACATCAAGGAGTTACACGTCACCTAGACCCACTCCGTTTAACAATTCACGGATAAACTTTTCTTCACAAGGTATTACAGGACATATTAAAACATACAATTAGAAATAAATAAATAATAAACTAAAAAATGTTGAAATTTATTATATTGTATTGTAATTGTAGAAAACCAAAATGTTCCTTGCGAGGTTGACGGTTCGTACCGCCGATCTGGCGAATATTGGCGACCATCGAACTGTACGATATGTAGATGCCTTCGTGGGCAGGTCGACTGTACCCGAATACCAGCCTGCAACGCGAGTCAGAAATAATTATATTTATTATTATTTTTTGGTAATCTTATTGAGGTAATAATTTTATTGCTTTAAAAATTACAGCTACACATGAACCGGTAACCGTACGCTATAGCAGTACTCAAAAATCTTTTGATAGTGACGATGAGATTCAAATGACAACTTCTTCTACCTCCAATGTAAAATTGTTTCTTTAACTGTTACATCAATTGTAGAAATCATACCATTTTGCGATAATACAATAATTTTTTATTTCTTTTAGGACACTAATTCTAGTCCGGTGCCTGACGTAAGACACGAAATTATGAAATAATATTCTAATGTTGAAAATATTGAAAAGCAATTAATCATGTTATTTTCTTTCAATTAGGTATCGTTATACTATCATCAATTGGCAATGGCTCAAGCAAGTCCTGAAAAGGGTCCAAATCCTATTATATATCCAGAACCGTATATTCAAGTTGGACCACGTGGACCAGCTGGTAAAGTATATAGTATCTGCATAGCGCATTTCTAATTTTGCTTTTAATCTAATTTTTTCCATGTAGGACCGCCTGGACCACCTGGCCCCATGGGTTTCGCTGGACCAAGAGGTGAAATTGGAGAACCAGGACCTCCGGGAACTCCCGGCTTGCAAGGACCTCGTGGTCTTCCAGGATTACCCGGAAATGATGTAACACAAACTTTCTTTCATAATCTTTCTAAAACTTGCAGAAAAAGATTTCAACAAAATAAAATTATAACAAAGTATAATTAGATTGGTCATAATGGTAGAACTATAAATTATGCATACACTGAGAAAAAAATATGGTTGAATCAACAGAAAAAACTATAAGCTATGGAATATTCTATTGTTTCAATATCGGGTTCCATTGTTACAGTAATAGGATTTTTGAATTAACGAATTTTATGTTGAATCAAAATAATTTGTATTGAAACACTAGAAAGTTTGTATTGAATAAAATATACTTATATCTTTGATTTAACTACCTAAGTCTTACAATAATGGAATATGCAATTGCTAGTATTTATAACAGAACATTATCCTACTCTCTAAAGTTGAATTAGTGAAAAACCACTAATTCATGCACTAATTTTAATAGTGCAAAGTGCTCTACTATGAATTAGTGGAAATCTACTATTTAAAATAGTGAATAATTATTAATTGATAGTGAATTTTACTAATTGATTAGTGGAAAATCTGTTCACTAAACAGATTAGTGGAATTTCCACCAATTCAACTTTAGAGAGTATTATTTCAACCATACTGTTTTCTGAATGTACAATATCAGAATGTTTATCGTCATTCTTAATTTAAAATTTTTTAAATACTTGCTATATTGAAATGATTTATACATTCATTCAGCAATGAAAAATCAAATGAAATTATAATCGAAATAACCTGTTAAATTATTTTATAATTATTATATTGTCATAAAAATTATATTTGGCTTGACAAAATATCAGACAGTTTTAGAAGACGCATTACAAAATTTAAAAAAAATACTAAATTCATTCAATCGCTTTACTTTAGATATTGATTATTTTCACTTAAAGGGTGAGCCAGGTGAAGATGGTGAAGCAGGTCTTCCAGGTCCACTTGGGGCGCCAGGGTCACGAGGCTCGCCCGGACTTCCAGGATTGCCTGGGGTTAAAGGTCATAAGGGACTTCAAGGGGTCGATGGAACAAAAGGTGAACAAGGAATTCCCGGCGAAAAGGGAGCGATGGGACCTCCTGGAATCATGGGACCTATCGGTCCAACGGTGAGGATTTAAATATTTCTTCTCTTTGCACAGATATAAACTACATATTATATAATTATAAATAACATATTATATAATTAAAATACATATTATATATTAAATTATTTTTATTCATAGGGACCAATGGGTTCCAGAGGAGAGAGGGGCAGAGATGGTGCGCCTGGCTCACCTGGTGCTAGAGGAGCCGATGGTTTGCCGGGTTTAGTTGGACCTCCTGTTAGTATTTTTACTTTATTAAAATAAAAGCCTAAACACATTCAAGCAGCGTCAAATAAAATTTTGAATCCGGAATGGGAAATTTCACACTAAATTTCACATAAATTGCATGTACACATTGCAGTATGCATACAAAAAAATAAAGCATACATTGAAAAATTTATTCTTTTGAGTGTTCATTCGAAATATTTCTTTTCTTATTAACACTTATTCAAGTCTAAATGTAACACTCAATTTTTTGCTTCGTAAAATGTAAATCTATTTTACTGTTCAGGGTCCAGTAGGGAAGATTGGACCACCTGGTTTTCCAGGAATCCGAGGGTCAAAAGGTGATCAGGGTCTTCAAGGCCCTAAAGGAAATCAAGGATTGCAAGGTGTTCGAGGTAAGATAAACTGAATAAAACGCAGATCTTGTAAATAAAATCTTTATTTATTTATTAATTCTTCTCTGTAAAAATGAATAAGTGAAATTTGACTAGAATAAGTGAATAGTCACTTATTACACGTGAAAAATCTTCCACTTGCTGCAATAAGTGAAAGATATTTAACGTGAAATAAGTGACTATTCACTTATTCTAGTCGAATGTCACTTATTCATTTTTAGAGGGTTGCTGTAAAATACTGAAACATTATGCTATTGTCATAATTAATCAAGAACGCGACGAGAATTAGGCTATTTGGAGGTTCAGTGTTATGACTTGCTCTTAAATGTTAGGAATTCAAACACTATAAATTTGCGTATGTAGATCTTAAGTGTAGTAACCCCATTGCTCACATACTTTACAATGATGTGACGATATGTGTTCTTTTACGGTCTTCGTTTTATTTATAATACTTAAAACAACCAGTCAGTTATTAACATAATGAAAAGAATTCATAGACAAATTTTCTTAATGTTTTTAAGTAATATCTTCTAAAAAAAGGATTAAACGACTCTATATGCCTATGTGTATAATATTTTACCGCACTTGTATCGTAATGTACTAATACGTACACCCAGAGGCGTTTGGTTCTTTAAGAACATATTCCGGAGAATAACAACGTCATTTAAAAATAAAAAAAAAAAACAAACAAAAGAAAATCAAAATTTTTAAAGCTACTTCAAGTAATGTTATTATCATTTCTGCATTCGAAACGAATCTCGGTATACATATATAGGACATTATAACATCATTAATTGCTACAGCAAACATAAAATATAATAATTAGATTGCATGTATTATCATATTAATTATGAATTTTAAGGTGAGGTTGGTCGTACTGGTGCACAAGGGGAGCCCGGACCGTCGGGGGTTCCAGGTAAAGAAGGTCCGCGCGGAGAGAAAGGTGCTCCGGGGATCAATGGATTAATAGGACAACCGGGATTCCCCGGAATTAGGGGACTCCCCGGTTCGGCAGGTACTCCCGGACCACCTGGAATCGAGGGCTTACCGGTAACAATCTTTCTATCATTTAATGTGTACATACAAAATGATTATAACAATGTTTACTTTACTTTTTTTAATAATTTATTGTATTCTATTTAATACGTCAACTAAGCAGTAATTAAAGTTTAATATATTAATTAGATTCAGAAAATTTTATTAAGCAATATACAGTTTACTATTTTTTTAACCTATAATGTAGACGTTACGTATGACACTTTCCGACTTCGAATGCATGTCACATTCATTAAATCTTCAATGAGTTTTTATTGCGTTACTGCAGCTGGACGATTTTTTGTTCTGAATGACGAGCCGCGTTTCGCTTCCGAAACAAAAACTTTATAAACTGTGGGAACACTATAATACTCGATAAATTAATTCAATCAGTCTAGTAATCTCGACATAAATAGTCCAATTCAATTTTAGTCCTCGTAAAGTTTAACATTAATTTTTTCAAGAACTCATTAACAATGATGATAACATCATATTATGAAAAGCGCGCGCGTGTGTGTGTGTGTATATCGGTTCATCTACATTTATAATTATCAGCCCATAAATTAAAACGAAATTGTAAACTATAACGCATTCTTGTAGGGTGTACCCGGAGAAAAAGGTGCACGTGGTGATTCAGGCCTGAAGGGCGAGCCTGGTTTTGCGGGTCCACGGGGGCAACCGGGACCACCAGGTAATGAGGGTAAGAAGGGTAAACGTGGTCTTAGCGGGCCAATAGGAGCACCCGGACCGACTGGAGAACGCGGAGCTACTGGATCTAGAGGACTTCCTGGTGCTGACGGCGCTGTTGGTCCTAAGGGTGATTTTTATATTTTATTATTTAAAGGCATACATTTTAAAGCACTGCATAGAATCGAATTTTAGAATTATTAGTTAATTAAGATTAGTGCATAAAAAATAATATTGTATATTAATATTTAATTATTATACTTAAATATATTTAAATATTAGGTAGACCTACTTGCAGGATGGTCAGCATAAAGATAAATGAACGAATTAGTTCAGATTAAAACAGTTTTAATTATTTTTGATCGACTATTAGTAATTATATGCACTCTAGGAGAGTGTCTCACTTTTGGATCACAAATTTTCTTGTAACTTTCGGTAACCTTCCCTATTGAAAAATCTCAGCTACTTTCAAAATTAAAGTTGCACTGTAGCTATAATATTCTTTAAGGAGGTTCGTCAGTATAAAACGTGTGAATTAAGAAGGTCCTAGAAACGATTTAAATGTAATATTTAATACGAAATAAGTATACTGTTAAAATCTGGGATCGATTTACAATCTAGTATTCGAGAAAATGAACATCGAAAATGAGTTCTTATATACGCGTTCTTATGGAGGAGGTTCATGAAGTTCAGGTAAAACTTGAATATCATAAGTGTGCAATTCGAAGCTGAGATAATACCTCAAATTTAAAAAAAAATAACTATATTCATAACCTAGTTTATTAGATAATGTAACAATTAAGACATATTTTTTCGAGGTTGATCAAACTATTAAATAGATATACAAGTGAAATTTGGCAATTTGCGATATTTTTCTTAAATATACTTTATGTTATTTATATTTCAAATGTTTTTTATCCATTTTATCATTGAATAAATGTATTTTTTAATATTTTTTTTGCCTAGCGGGCCGAAAGTGCCAACGGTGACCGTTTGTGAAAGTTGACATTTCGGCCTCGCTAAAGTGACAAAAATGAAGCTAAAAAATTTAACGAAAATAATTTAAATATACTTTTAGCAAACAGTGACTTAACAAATTTTGGCTATTTTTAAATATTAAATTCCTTCATATTTGTCATAATAAAACATTACCTAAAGTTTCGAGAAAATTCGTGATCCAAAGGTAAGGCATGATTAATTTTTCAAAAACTACTATTTGTTTGTGAAAACATGCTTTTGTGAATTTTTGTGATTTTGGTGAAATAAAATAGGCCAGCCTGGAGAACGAGGTCCAATTGGACCAGTGGGACCCAAAGGGTCGGTTGGTGATATTGGACGAGCGGGACCACCTGGACCGCAGGTACGAAATTTTTATAAATCATTTATTATTGTTTTGCTTTTTATTAATGTTTACGTTTTGCATTTATTAATTCTGCTGTATTTTATCCAGGGTTTGCGGGGTTTAACCGGAAGACCGGGAAATGCTGGAAAACCCGGAAATAACGGAGACAGGGGAGCTGCTGGTGCGGATGGTAAACCTGGAGAACAAGGTATCCAAGGCCCGCCAGGTCCTATAGGACCGGTTGGTCCTCCCGGTGAAAAAGGTTTCCCTGTAAGTATAATCCCTTTATAAAAAATGCATGGGCTTTTCATTGTAGTCAGTATTTCTCGCGTTGTGATTGGTCAAGCGATAGTTTTCTTTTATTATTTATTTATTATTTATATTATTGTTTATGCGATAACCTCTAAACCGAATCTCCGCGCGCGAAGCGCGCGCCTGATCTAGTATTTTAAATCGATTAAAAACGTTTAACACAAATTCCACAATTTTTAATAATAAAATGATAAAAATGTGATCTTTATCGGGCAGGGTGAATCAGGCGAAGATGGCGAACAAGGGCCTCCAGGATCACCTGGACTCGACGGACAACCGGTAAAATTATAATTTATATATAATAACACAATTTATTGCAGGAAAGTATAAAGCTTTTGTGTGTATTTGAATAAAATTGTAGTTGAGATTTTAAGGTCTCAAGGTTCTTTTTTTAAAGTTTCGTAATTGATGAAAAGTGTTGATAATTCAGCCCTCCTTAACCCTAATTGGCCACCGGGTCAAGTTTACCTCAAAATTTGACACTGATCTTTTATGATAAAAAATATTTTGTAAATAATTTTTATGTGACAAATACTATTACAAGTACTAAGACAAATATTGATCATCTATATTCTTGTATAGAAATGATTTATTTTACATTTTTCTAAAATAAATCAATGATTTTTTTTTTCGTAAAAAAAAAGTTTTTTCAATTTGTTATAGCTTTGATAATATTTTACAATATTTAAAAAACCTATTTTGATTAAATAAACTATTATTTTCTTCCGGGAGTCTTAAACAATACCTGAATATTTTTTTTCAAAATTAGAACCTCGATTAGAACCAATATCTGAAGCAGGAGAGTACTTTTGTCATTATATCTTCGTTATTATATACATGAAAAAAGAATCTGTGATATTTGACAGTATCTTTAATGATTTAAAAAAATGCAGGGAATACGTGGAAAACCAGGTCTGCCAGGACCAGACGGTGCCAAGGGCGATCGAGGTCCGGAGGGTTTGCCAGGGCCAAAGGGTCACCGTGGATTCAACGGAATGCAAGGCCTTCCCGGGCAACCTGGTATCCCTGGTGAAAAGGGCGCTCAAGGACCTGTGGGTCCGCCCGGCAAAGACGGCGACACGGGTTTGCGCGGAACACCTGGCCGTGACGGAAATCCTGGACCGCCCGGTCACCTTGGGAATCCAGGCCCTCGCGGACCACCTGGTGAGGACGGTCGGCACGGGCCTCCAGGCCCTCCCGGTCAACCTGGTCCACCCGGCCCTCCTGGAGAAATCGCGTACGGGTACGACGCCGCTTCGCTTGCTGCTCTCTTCAGTAAGTTAATTAGCGAAAGATAAGATAAGATGCAATCAACAAAGTTTAAGATGTTTCTCAGACAGTAGAACTAATTTTTTATAGTCATGACTATAAAAAAACAACATTAAGCCACAGTTTCCGTGTCTTAACAGTTAAGACACGAGTTAAAATTATTAAAAATACGACGATGTTAGCTAAATATATTACAATATGTAAGTCAAAATTAGTTCAGTATTAAAAGTTAAAGAAGTTTATAAAACTTTTTATGAATTTTTCATCGATTATCAATTTTTTTTTAAACGTTTAACTTACCTAACCTCACTTAATTATTTTTTCATATTAAACAATTTCAAACGCGTACAAAGTAATATAAATATCATTAATGTTTGCATGGTCGTTAAAACTTATACTATTAATTTTTATTTAATTATTAGTAATATCAATGATTTTTTAATAATTTTAGTTAGTGTCTTACCTGTTAAGACACGGAAAACTTTGGCTCTAAGATTCCTTTTTGTCTGTGCAGGACGAAATAGTAGTTTTTAATACAAGTGCGAAAAACATGATTCTCGGAAGAGTGGGAGTTTAGCGCTCGAGCAACGCGAGGATGATAATCACACGACTCCAAGAATCAATTTTCACACATGTATCGAATAATATTTTATACAACTCCGTGCGCAAAGTGCTACTTTACGCCGTCGTTGCATAAAATAGGGTTCGACACTCATTCTAAAATTGATTCTCTGTTATATGTAGGTTTAAATGATGAGCTGGGAGTGATTAATACGAGCTTTATTTAATATGAAGTAGGAGGTGCCGGAGACGGCGTGCGGAGCCCATGAGTGCTCAGGCTAGACTAAAACTAGTTGGGAAGGAAGGCAGCCGCACTAGTGCGTACACGGATAGACTTTTCCAGTAAAAATTACGGGTACAACACCCGTAAACGTGGGGCAGTTTGCCTGTGTGGAAGAATTTACGATTTTTCCAGTAATTAATGCAGCGCCATCCACGAATTAATACAAAACGGGCGCAAAAATAGTACTAAACGCTGGGTAAATTGTACCGAACGTTCCGTAATTTTTTTAACACGTAGTCTTTACTAGAAAAACAGCAATTTTTATTGAACTGACAGCAATTTTTACTGAACTGTTCGGTAATTTTATAGGGTTAGGTTCGGTCGTCTGACTGCTTCGTTACGTTACTTGCGCATGCGCATAATATCTTATTTTCCGCTGCGCAGAAGTTCAGTCATTTTTACGAGTCAGTTCGGTAAAATTTGCCGAGCGGATAGTATTATTTCATGGCATGGCATATGGTCCCACGATTACGGTTTGTTCGGTAATTTTTACAGGTTTTTTTTTTAATTTTAACGGAAAAGTCTATCCGTGTAGAAGTGCTGCCAACCTCGAGTCACTAACTTATCATCACATCTCCCTTCTTAGGGAGCTTATACGTATCTATTGCACGTAATCTTTTAAATACTCGGGTCTTTTGATTTCGAGTTCGGGGCGAGACACCATCGTGCGCGGACGTGTGCCTGGAGCTGCCGAATATACTGTTGCTCTGCTAGTACATATTGATTTGGTTTTGAAATAGAAGCATTATGGAAATAAAATCAAAAGCAGAACAGACGTAGAAATCAGCCCTAGGAGTTCTGCACCACGGGTGCAGATCTCAAAAACTGAGATGGACGGTCGTATAAAAGGAGGTGGAGATGAAGACAATGAGGAGAAGATAACCAGCAAGGTTCCCCATCCCAAAAACAAAAATCATTCAGAAGGGAATGATTCTATACTGATAGACTTTTCCGTTAAAATTTAAAAAAAACCTGTAAAAATTACCGAACGAACCGTAATCGTGGGACCATATGCCATGCCATGAAATAATACTATCCACTCGGCAAATTTTACCGAACTGACTCGTAAAAACGACTGAACTCCTGCGCAGCGGAAAATAAGATATTATGCGCATGCGCAAGTAACGTAACGAAGCAGTCAGACGACCGAACCTAACCTAATAAAATTACCGAACAGATCAGTAAAAATTGCTGTCAGTTAAGTAAAAATTACTGTTTTTCTAGTAAAGACTACGGGTTAAAAAAATTACGGAACGTTCGGTAAAATTTAACCAGCGTTTAGTACTATTTTTGAGCCCGTGTGGTATTAAATCGTGGATGGTGCTGTATTAATTACTGGAAAAATCGTAAATTCTTCCACACAGGCAAACTGCCCCACGTTTACGGGTGTCGCACCCGTAATTTTTACTGGAAAAGTCTATCCGTTCAATTCAGGCTCAACTCATTAAAAAATACAACAGTAAAGAAAACAGAGCTTCAACTTTAAGGTTTAAGTCACTTGAAAAAAATGGACAGACGAAAGAAATGGACCCTAAATTGATTGTAAAAATTATCCATGAGCCAATGGAAATGGAAACGCAGGTAAAGCAATAGATCAGAGTGGAATAAATTACAAAAATGAAAATAAAAGAACTTTAAAAGATCGATCTCCGGGTCAAAATGACGATCAAAGTACTAAAATCAAAAAGTCACATCTAGGAGACAAAGAAAAAATAAAAAAAAATCTATTCAGTAGTCTTCCTTCCTTACCGACCCCCGGGTTAAAAAAGAGTTCGGCTGATAAAAATAAAACTATAACATCGACCTATGATAATAATAGCTCAGGCCCATACAAAGTATACCTAGAACATAATGACCCGAAGAGCAGGGTTTACTCAGTCAATATAGCCAGACTACTGATTCCCAAGTTCTTAATAAAAGACACGATAATTGAAATTAATCAATTAAGTTATAATAAAGTATGCGTAATTTTCAAATTCAGAGACGCTGCTAATATGACAATCGAACTGCCGGATTGGCAACATCTTAACATTAAAGCATTCATCCCTAACCACTTGTTAACAAGGCAGGGAATTACAAAAGGTGTACCTACTGATATTACTAACGAAGAATTGAAAAATTTTCTCGAAGTAGAGTCTCCATTTCAACCAATAGAAATAATCTATATTAGACGATTCATGAAGAATATTTATAATAAAGAATCAGAGAAAATAGAAAGCTTGCCAACGAAAACAGTTCAATTTACAGTTAAAGGACAAATATTACCCTCAATAGCTAAAATTATGAGAATAGTATACCGAGTGGAGACCTACCTACCAGAGGTTAGGCAGTGCTACAGATACAGGTGCTTCAGATTTGGGCATATAAGAAAAAATTGCAAAGCACCATTTGAAAAGTATAAAAGATGTGGTGATAATGTACATAATGATATCGAAGAATGCCCAAATAAAGATAAACCGGATTGCCTCCACTGTGGACAACGTCGCTTACCCACTGACAAATCCTGTCCGAAAAGAATAGAGGAACAAAAAATAAGGAATATGGCTACAAACAGCAATATCACTGTAGCAGAAATCAAACACAAATTAAAACAAAAAAAGGAAGTTCGAGATAATCGATAGTCGGTCAAAATTTGGAGACGCACTGACGGCCCCTGCACGGGAACGTGTCAGCTCGCGCGTAGGTCTACAAAAAGGCCCATTGCG
>JAWWEN010050509.1:0-11370 GCA_035582955.1 Sycophila texana
TATATATATCGAGTAAGTGGCTGGGAAAATTTGTGTCGCGCAACTATGCAGGCCTGGAGCGACGCATGCACGCGCATATGGGGACTGCGGGACACGCGCTTAAGGAGCTCCTGGAAGGAGCCTACCTTCTAGAAATTTATCGGTGTACTAAAGGCGACAGCCCGTGGAAGCACACTCTGCTCCGGCTCCTCCTTTCGCTCCGGAATTCCCAAGGGTTGCTTTGTTATTGTCGTTTGTCAAAGCCGCGCTAAGGCCGAAAAGCGATGAGTGAATAATTTAACGAACGGGAGAATTTATTTTCGGGGGAACGCGCGCGATAGAGCGAGTCGGAGAGTCGCGCGCGCGCCTTTCTTTTCGATGCGCTTGTCGTCGACTTTCTCAGCCGCGCCCCAAGCGCTCGGCTGCGACGCCCGGTGAATAACGCAAGCCGTTAACGCCCTGCATTATGCAACGGGGGTGGGTATCTACCTCGCGCTAAGTCTTTTTGTCGCGGGGGGGGGGGGGGACACATGTCGCGAGCTGGCACTCGCTCTGTCAAAATACCTTCGGTGAGAAACGTTCTTTTAATAATCGCCCTTGAGTCGCATTCGATTTTAAATGAAGATATTTCGATGACTAACAATCATGGTAAAAATTTGAAAAAGAAGCCGAGCTCGTTAATATAGGTACAAAAAACTAGCTTATTTGTACCTACATAGATAAAATGATTGATTAAAGAGAAAATCGTAATTTATTTGACAGCCAATTTTCTCATGTCGTTCGTCTCAAGTAAATATTTCTTAACAGTAAAGAAATATGTTTATGAATAGTTAATACACGATTTCTTTTAATGGCACGCTTTACTTTCAGCAAATAATGCATTTCTTAACTGTTAATTCCTATAATTATTTTTGGTGGGATTTAATTTAACTATATTAAGTCAGTGACTTAATCAGGAAGGATTATTTTTTATCTGTGTATATGAATGAAACGCTTTTTCACTCGTTTTATGATTATTACTAGAATGAATTTAAAATATTTTTAATAGACAAACATTAGTTAATTTTCATATTGTTCACATAGAAATGAAAAAAATAATTATATTTTTTATTAACGAGGCGAACTTCTTATCATGTACGGAAAATTGATATAATTTTTAAAAATGTAGTGCCACTACGAAATATTACAACTCTTTATTAATCATTGGTACACTGATATATGAAATATTACAAAACTTTTAGTCAAAATTACTATACGAAATTAGTAAAAATTGTTCCTAGAATTAGTATGTCACTCTCTAGAAAAATAGTAATTTTCTGAGTGTAAGGCTACCAATGTTGTTTTGCAAAAATAATTATTATTTTCTGATAGAAAAAGTTGATCGTCTTCATTCGTATATACCTTCCATTTGAATTTTATACTCGCACAATAATAAGATTCTACATTTTACAATAGAAGTTTTTCAATAAATATCTTGATCAGCAAGTCCCCCTGCGTCTTGTCTGCTTAAGCCGTAAAATCGGACTTTTCTCCATAAATGATTCACGGGCCAGGCTCGCAATATTTTTACATGTTTACGCGGAAGTATTCGATAATCGCGCTTGAATTTCTCCGAGTTCCAGTGCCGCGTGCGCCGTGACATACTTCTCTCTCCACCTTCACCTTAGAGTCGAACTTTTCGCCCGGCAAGTTTCCCTCGCGCTTATATGCCTCGCAAATACGAACTTTTCCGTCAAGCGATTTACCAAATTGTCGCGGACCCCTAACGATAGCTTTCGCTCGCTCGCGGGAAAAGTAAATTCAATTCACGAAAGCGCGCAGAGCGCGCAGCGACTCCCGCGGATGGGGGTCCGGGCGAGAGAGACAGAAAAGAAGTATGAATACGATAGGAAGCAAACACATTCCAGCGAGGGTGGGACCAAGATGGAAAGACTGCGTTTACGCTGAGGACTGTCGCCGGCAAGACTACTCGTCCTCTCCTTCTTCCGGGACACTTTTCGCGCACCGATTCTCCACTGCGAGTGGATACAAAGTAAAGTGTCAATTTACCTGGGAACTCTGTTTGACAATAAACTGGCGGAGACGGCAAGAAAAAAAATATGTAGCAAGTCGCAGACGAGACGAGACGTTTACGCATGATATTGCAATGGAATTTTCGACAATTTCGAATTATTGCGCTGCCGCGAGTTGGAGGATGTAGGGTACCGTGCATATCTCTCGTTTCCGCTCGTCCCGTCTTATATCGAGTCGCTGAAAATTCAGCGAAATTGAATTTTACCCTATGCAATGGAACGCGAGTGGGCGGTGTGTACCTAAGCCCGAAATTAGCGAGCTCTATTATTCACGGACTTCATTCGGTGCTTCCGAAAGCGCAAACCATTTTCCACGGTATACACGAGTGCTGAACACCGCTCTCTTTCTTTTTTTTTTTTTCTTTTTTTTTTTAGAAATTGATGTATTGATTAAATGGTCGCTTGAATTGAGCTCTTTTGAATGTTCATCAAATTTTCGAAAACTTGCAAAATTTCATTTGTAATATTTTCAAAGTAAATATTTGCAAAATGCACACAGCATGTAGTACCCTTTCAGCGCGAGTGGAATTATTAAGCGTGAGCGTTATCAAAAATTTTGTATACGAATATGAATGTTGTTATTGCTTTTTACCACTTTCATAGTAAATTTGGATGAAAGAAAAGAATACCTACTTATTTATTATCATTTCGTGTTCATTTTAAGCTCAAGAGCAGTGAATCCCGAGAGAATTGCTATCGCAGTCAATAGACCTGGTGCACTTTTCCTTTTTTTTTAAGAAAAAATGAAAGACTCTAGAGACGGGAGAGCAGAATGGGAGAGATGGACGGATCCTCGACTATGAACGGCTTATAGTCCGGATTATGAAGATTAATCAACTGCGGAAGCTCGTCGAGGCACTAAATTGAATCTTTAAAATACTGGACTGGTGCCTCTGATTTATGGCTTTGCGCGTCGCTTTCGCGTTTCTCCCTCTTATTTTTTTCATCTCGTCGAGTCTTAATATTCATTTTTTATCCTTCTTGATTTTCTATTGACAGTGACCAACGGTGAAACTACTCGGAGGCTGCATTAGTCAATTTACACTCCAGGAGATGTAACTGCTGTTGACAAATATTTTCTTCCGCCCCGCTCCTTTTGTACTCACCCGAACCGCTAAATGATCGAAGAAAGTTCAAGATAGGATTAATGCGTAACGGTGTTTGTACTTTATTTAACATTTCTTTTAAAAATATAGCAGTTAAATATTTTATTTTAACAAGCACTTTAGGTTTTTTATACGAATACTTCGTCTCAGTGTCGCCTGAGTCCTTGTAATCCTTTTGTCATTGATGCGTGAAATTAAATATCTTTTTGGCGAATAAAAAAACAAATAATACAGTCTTCTTTGACTTCGGCTTGGAAGATAGCGGCGAAAATCCGAGAAGCGCGTGAACATAGAGCAAGTAGGATTGACTAGCACTTCTTCCGTTGCAAAAGAAGCGCCAGTTATCATCTTCGCTCGAAATCACATTTCTCCCATTTGCCCTTTTCTCATCTCTTCCTGCTTTTACGGGAATAGTTTTATTCCTCTCGTAAAAAAGAGATGATAGGATGCTGGGAAGCATTTAAATAAAACAATTTCAAAATTATAAAGTTAATTTAATGTATTTTTTAAGTGATAGGAAGGCTGTAAAATTCATCTACTATTCATTGCGGAAATTTAATTAAAAAATACATGTAACGATAACAATATAAGATAGATAGATATATAGATAGATAGCGTTTTATTCTGCCTCAGCGGCAAAAAACAAATATAAGTACAAATATAGCATTTAATACGATTTAAAATACAAGTAACAACAAATAATAAATAAATACACTTTTGGAAGATAAATTAGTTATACGATACAAAATATCACAGTCAAATAAGTTATCACAGACTATCAATTTCTTAATCTACCTTACTGAGTAAATATTGCATTAAAATTTCTAAATTTGTGCTATGTACATAAAAGAAATACTGTAAGGTAAACTTAAGTCTGTCAAGATTATCAGTCAACTAGCATCCAGTTTTAAGAGGTAAGAGGCTAGGAGTCGAGATCGCTTACATGTTGGCGCACCGCCCACATGCTGAATAAGACGGCTGATGGCGAAGAGCAGACGGGAACGAGTTCCACAGGCGAACTCCCTGAACTTGGTAGGTCCTAGCACCAGTTTCGGTACTCGCTCTGGGTATAGTAAGTTCCTGCGGTTTTCCTCTAGCAGAAGGTCTAAGAAGCAGTTGGATTGTGAGTATTTTTCTGAATTTACTAAAATATCAATAAGTTAAAAAGCTGAAGTATAGCTTAAAAAATGGAATACATAATATGGACCCTTCTTGTAAGATTAAATTGTTGAAATTTCTGCGAAGCTGACACTGTAGTTTTGTGGCTTGAGCTCAAAGTCAACATTGATTGTCCCAAGATAGGGCCATTATATAGATCCGGATGAGGAACCGCGCGCTTTGATGGCATTCGAGAGTCCTACAGGGAAAGCGAGGCTACGAAGTAAATCCGGGAATATCAGGTACCAGATTAAGAATCTCGTATGCTCACTTGGCAAATCAATCAATCCTCTCTTAAAAAAGAGATGACTGGATGTTGCGAAGCCTCGAAAACATGAATATGATTAGTTCGTGGATCAATATGGCGATATCCAGTATGGCGCCAAAATTAAAAAAAAATAGTAGAAATAAAATTAAAACATAATAAAATTTGCTAGTACATTAAATTGTATAATGATTGCATGATGCAGTCAAATCGCGTCGGTAGCGCCATTGGCGACGGTTCGTAAGAAACTGCAACATGCGGCAAGGAGTAGAAGAAAAAGATGCACAAGTAGATTACTCGACAATTAGCAAAATTATTTCTCATACTCTTGTTTCTCCTGCCTAAAATGAATTGTAAAAATGTTAAGATAATGAGGAAGGCCAGAGTAGGTCCGATTTTCAGTAGGCCCTTTAAATACTTGAAAAGTTTTATTCCGAAGGAAATAAGGCCACGAATGTATTAAATAAATAAATAAATAAGCGAAACAAATTGTACGTAAAATATATTTTCACTTCTAGAGAAGGAAATTAACGCGAGTGTGGCACTGAAAAGATCCGAGCGTGCTGGAAAAGAGCTCTGATGCGAGTGCTTAAAAAAAGAAGTCGAATAGAATGATCAACGCCTAATTATAATTGAAGCAAAATACGCTAGATATACATACACCGAGTCTGAGAAAAAGGGAGAAAAAGCGCTGCAGTTCTACCTCTTGCCGTAAAAAAGTAATGTTCGTCGAGGCTAATTAAATTTGAGTCCCGGTTTTTCTTTTTTCAGCCAGGGACTCGGAGATACATTCAAACGAAATGGATTGCCGTTTGATTCGCGGCACGGCGCCGGGAAA
Organism: Sycophila texana; assembly: GCA_035582955.1. Taxonomy (NCBI): domain Eukaryota; kingdom Metazoa; phylum Arthropoda; class Insecta; order Hymenoptera; family Eurytomidae; genus Sycophila; species Sycophila texana. Next base: position 5,419 of record JAWWEN010050509.1, read on the forward strand.
ACAAGAGTCCTCGAAATGAAAGGCGCGATAAAAAAAAAAAAAAACGGAGGTCGGAGCATTAATCAAATCTCCTCATCAAGGCGAAAGCTAGTTTTTCCTCTCATAATGAAATATCGAACGGCGGATGGGTATAAGTATAGCCGAGCGGGGGAGAGAGAGAACAAAAAATAAAAGCGCGAGCTGAAACAAAAGAGCGAGCGCTCGAGTCGGAGACGCGTCCGTCACTTCCGATTATACCGCGCGTTCCGGCGTACAGCTCCTTCTTCGGTCCCGGCGCCCTCTTATCGCTTATCGACACTCGGGGGGGCTGCGAGTCGTCACCGTCGCCCTCGTCGATAATGGGCCGGGGCTTCGCCCCTTGAAAATACGAAAAGGGAGATAAAAGCGCGCGGAGCCGTACACAAGAGAGTCGGAGGCGGGAAAAAGGGCTGGAACCGCTGCGAAGGAAGGAGAGAGGCGGAGGACTCGGCCGATAATTTCGCGGAGGGAGGGCTGCTTCCTCGTCTCTTCCCGCCCGCGGACGGTGAGGAGGAGACGCACCGGGCATGACGTCGCTCAGCGGGAATGACAGTTGACGCAGGAGTAGGTTAGTTGGCTTTCTCACTCGCTTTCTCCTTCTGCTCTATAGCCTCCTCTCGGTCCCGGCGCATAACCCCGAAACGTCCCTGCCTATCGCGCCACCTCGGGAAAAGGGACTTTATCGCGGGCTCTTTGCTCGACTGCGCGATCTCGGCCTTTTTTTTCCTTTCGTCTCGCCGACGCCTTTCTTCAGCTGCGCTCTCGCGCCGGCCTCTCTTTCCGATCGAGCTCTCGCTCATATTTCTGCCTGCGCTCGCCCGACGGAGATACGCGCCCGTGGAGAGGGACAAAGGGCGAGGGCAAGGGAGCGCGAGGAATGTCTCAGGAAACATTTCCAATTTTAGATAAGCTCCGCGCGGGAAATTCGCCGGGAAATAACGATCGCGAAAGGGCTCCCCACCCTTCTTTCTTTTACTCGTCCGCCTTAATGAGCTTGGACCGAGTGCTCGTGGAGTGGCCTGAAACGAGGGCGAAAATAATTGTTTCTACCAATTCATTTGCTAAGCTCGAATTTTTACCGCTTATTTTTTAGCTTAAAATTGCATTTTCCCTAGTTCGAGGCCCCTGCGGGTTTAAGAATGAAAACATTCCGTACATTTGCGCAATGCTACGGGCGGACGTATTTAAAATTCGTAATTTTTCCTCGTCTTGAACACTTTTGTTTTATTTGATTTGACTTGCGAGCTGCACAAATTTTTCGGGTCATCATTCGCTTATGGACGAGCGTCATTAATGTCCGCGTTATTCGTTAATGAGGAAGCGTGCATTTTCATCGAATATGTATTACATTAAATAACGATTTAATGACTTTTCTTTGATTTAACATTCACTTTGTAATTATTGATTTTACTGCAAAATGTTTGTGAAATAATTAAAACGGAGAAAATTAAATTGTTCTATATTCACTCTTGTATACCACGTGATTTACCAAATCAGCGCGCTGTATAAAGCTTAGTTCCCCCGTACTTTAAAGCTGCACGTGAATTTATCCTTCATTCGTTAGATTTTTGCGGGGAATTATTATTTATCAGTCTCGGGGCGCTGCGGGTTGGTGGTTTCGAGCCTTGCCGCGATTTATGTGCATTTCATTATCGTGGGACTCCCTTGTTCTCTTCCACCTTCTCCCTATTCGTATTTTCGTATTTTCATTCGCATTGTGCTGTAAACTATATTCCGTTCCTTTCATGGATGTTTTAGGCCAATAAATTCAAGTATTTTTTTTTTCAAATCAATTTAATCAGTTATCGATGAAGATTGATTAGTTTTAAACTAACGATGTCGATCTGTTGAAATATTAATGCGATTATGTGACATTTATAACATGGTAATTTCTAGAAATAAAAGCTAACAATAATTAATGAGCAGGTAAACACCATGCCGGTTCCTAAAATTTAATTTCCTGCGATCAAACTGAAATTGATTGTCGAATATATTACAATCGTTATACGTCAGCAACGCATGATTATTATGTTTATTATTAATGAACATTTTCAAATATTAGTGGTCTAATTGAATCTTGCTAACGTGATGTCCGCGTTACTTAATTATATTTTTCAAATCGCTGCCCTTTATTACTTTCTCATGGAATGAGCTTTATTGCGTCGTCAAAAATATTTAATTTGCCTCAACTATTATACTTTTAAACGACAGGATAGATTTTTGTAGCACCATTTGAGTGATAATTAAAAATAAATCTTTTCACTGTTTTCACTGTTCTTTAAAAATATAAACAATTTGTTGAATTTTTTTTATCTTTCGCTACTTTCGCGCGATTCAGCGATTTTTTATTTGAAATTTTTTATTGATATTTCCCTTACGGACATCTTTCGCAGTGATCTCTATGATAAAGCATAGTGCCAGAGCAGCAGTTGGCAGCGCTTTATCACTTACGGCATAAAAAATGGTGCTCTGTTCATAAAGCAAGAAACATTATAAATTAGAAAAAAAAGGGTAAAAAAAGAGAAAATAAAAAGTGTAAGGCAAATAATAAAGTCAATGGACTCCAACATCCATTACAACCTTTATTACTCTCACAAGACGTATTTACACATCCATTTACAGGTGGATTATGAAAATATCATTCCGCAGCAAAAAAAGAAAAAGTCACGAAAAGGGGGATGCGAAATGTCTCGCCTAATGACGCGTGCGATCGCCCCTGCTTCCCCTGACGGGGGAACGAAAAAAAGGTCGAGGCACTGAAAAGAGCGACTCGATGAGGGAGCGATAAGGGGGAAAAGCGCCCAGTCGAAATAGAATCGTTGCGAGTGAAGTTAGCAATGTAGAAACGCGGCGATAGTGGCCTCAAAGAACGTCGACCGAATGAAAACGCATTCCGCGGACGCATCAGCCGGAATTATGATTCGTGCACGACGCGTTAACTTTCGCGCGCGTCATCGCTCAAATTTTGGCCGCGAACCATTCCCATATGGTCGAGGGTAAACAGGCTTGCTTTGGCATGCTTTGTTCATCCACCGTACGCGGGAGACGCGTGTTTTTGCGCGATTCAACCGGGCAAGATGGATGGCGGTTTTGTGTTGGAGAATTTTAAATATTCAAGAGTCAAAGAAGGTATAAGGATCAGATGAGATTGGTTGGCGAGCGCGTGATATATATATTTTTTCTTTTTTAGTAGGCTATGAAAATATTTATATATGAGGCTGAGTTGCCGGAAGAATACGCGAGTATTGACATTGCACTTGGCAAGTCTGAATTAGTTTGTCATTTTTATAATATATTACTAATGGATTAATTTAATTAAATGATTAATTAAAAATCCATCAATATTAACATTGTACATTAACCTTTGGTCTATTCATGCTTATCTGTAGCAGTTGATTAATCATATGATATTTGCTAAGCCGACTCTGCAATTCTATGTAATTCATTATCGCAATTTTACTTTAATGATTATTCATGACAAATAAAATTAACGTTATTTTCTTGTGAAATCATCAGGTAGTCTAGTTTAGCTTTAGATATTTCAAAACATTTCAAACATTGCAATCGATTGCAATTGATTGAACAATATACAATTTATTTGCTTTGATTATACTCCGTAATGGACTTTTCAAATTACAACAAATAATTAGGGAAAGAGTATTTTTAACTAAAATTTTAACTATTCTTGGAGCTTTCGAAAGTATCTTACGCCGTAACTGACATGAAACTGAAAATGCAATTTTCTTCATAGTTCAGAACATTCACGAGCTTTTTAAAACTTTTTTATGGAGTAAGGTAAAGATCGAACATTACTTTTACTGAGAAGTTTTTTAATGAATACTGAAATTTTTAGCCTTTTGCTGTAATAAGGTAAAGCTTATCAATAATAGTAACAGCACTTTCTCCTTTTAACGGTGTATTCTTAAACAAGATATAATATCCATTCTGTGCTAATTTTTATTTCTGCACTGCACCCCCCCCCCCCCTTCTGTAATATGGAAAAATGACAGACAAATTTATTGCGGCTAATTGTGAAAACTTTTGCGGTTTTCTTCGAAGGAAAATATTTTTCAAAATATTCCTACGAAAATAGAATTTTTTTCGTTTATTCCCGAGTTTCTTCATTCGATATAGAGATTAAAAGTACACTTTTTTGCGTATTTTTATTAAAAATACAATTTTTTTCGTTCGTAATATGAACGATGGTTTATTCAAATTTGTACCATATTCTGAATATATACATCCATTTTGATTATTTCATCAATACTATTTACTCGTTGATATTATTTTTAATGGTTATATTATTTTTGTTAAGGAAAAATGAAAAAACTAAAGGTTGATGTATACTTCATGAACTTCAGCGAAACGTAAACGTTATGACCAGTGAGCCATTACTTGACCTCATATTGTGTATTTTTTAAAACCGTATTCTCCGAATAAAAAAATAACAAGGCAAAATAATTTAACTTTATCCTCGGAGAGGGAACTTCTCGATAACAATATTACCGTTGCTCGGGTGGTAATCATGGACTTTTTATACTTCCGAGAGTTAATTACAGATAACATATATTAATTTTTATGACAACAAGAGAAAACAATTCCACGGCTCTGGTAGGCTGCATTAAAATATTCTTTTATGTTAAAGTGAAAATAAATATGCCAACGTCAAGCGCAATAATCGCTGATAATTTTTATCGAAAATTTCTCTCCGCGAATAAAAATAAGGACGCCCAAGAGCGGATATTGAACTTTAAATGAAAATTCTATTGCAAAGAAATGTAAAGACATAATAAAAATGGTAAAGCCATTTTATTATTTAATAATGCTAAAGATAGAATTTACGAGGATGCGCGCTAAAATTTAATCCAAAATGTGTGCAGGCTCCTGCTTCGGCACTCAGTGTCCATTAGATTTTGGGGTGATGTATGATGGTGAGTTAATCTAGCCGGCAATAAGCATAAGTGTAGAGGCACGCGCGCATTAGCCGTACGGCTGACTCTTTAACGAAAATCGCCGATCCGTAAAGTCGGTCGGTTACGCGAACCTCCAGACCGGATATAGATGTTGCAAGCAGGCGCGCGTATATGCAGAGATGGGGAATCGCGCTGCTCTTTGAAAGCGCCTCTGTAAACCCGCGCGCCCTTCTCTCACATTCGTATGTCTCCTGCAAACGCGAAACGCGCGAATAAAGTCACGATGGGACTCCAACTGCTGCTACAACCTTGGCTCGACTTTCCTCTAGACGACTTTAATGTTCTCTTTTAAATGTTAGTAGTTTTCATTCCTTACATTCCCATATTAAAGAAATTCACTACAAAATGCTTCGTGCTCTTTGAGGTACGTAAAGTAAATTTTTTAAACATTGCAGTAGTTCACTTTGAGGTTGTCCATTAAGGTGAAGTACCCGAATTCTTGACACCCAGCAAAATGTGATTGAAATATTTACAACAAAAAATAACCACAAAAAAGATTGAGATGGTGAAAAGATTTCTTTCATTTTTTCAAACTTATTTATTTAAAATAAAAGAGCATAAAAATAAGTTTTTTTTTATAAATCAATAAAATAGATTATAAATTAATGATTATATTAAGAATTTTCAAAAAATTTCGTTTCTTGGTTTTGAACACGCCGTTTGTTTATATGATTATTCTAAAAGGAGTGTCCAGAATTCTAGTACTGTACCTTATCCGGTAAAGTAAATCTTAAATATTTTCTTCGAAATATTCTTTTATGCAGATTATCGATGTTTAGCGAGTCAAAGCTAGTTATATTACAATGATCGGGTCAGTAGTCTCGAGTATTATCCTTTTCAAGCACCGAAATTTATTCATTGGCAATAATTAATTAATAGTTGTTTTTATATAAGGTACCTGAGCCTAATATGCCTACCCTAAGCGGAAACGGCCATAATTTTTGAACGGAGAAGAATTTTT
>JAWWEN010050520.1:0-11366 GCA_035582955.1 Sycophila texana
GTAAATTTTGCCAGACAGTATTGTAATTTTTACTGTATTTATGGCAAATTTTACTGAAAAGTTTAGTAATTTCTTTCAAAATGTCAGTCTGCGATTGCTTTCTCAAACAGTTTAGTAATTTTTACTAAAACATTTCTCTCAGTGTATTTATGATATCTCTCTCTAAGCGTGCTTGTGTGGGTGGGGATGCACGACTGCGTGTTGGAGACAGTAATGTGTTTACTGCACCGTCTGACCTGCATGCAATCGGATGTTTATGTGTGTTATTTGCAGAAGTTACTAGCTTTTATAGCTAGGCGTATAACGCTTTCAAAGGGTGAATACTGTGCGGAATTATATTGTGCGGTACACGCGCAACAAAAAATATGATTCACGGATGCGTAAATCTGGATGTTGTATAAGAATCGGTAGTCATAATTGTATATAAATTACAGGCAATAAAAAGGTATTTCTTTAAAGACTCTATAAAATCTGCTTGTCTTTTTATAGCAAATTTTTTTACGAAGAAATAAACGTTTTACTTTTTGTCCTGTTAAAAAGAAATTCTCTTCTGTTTATTTATTTATTTATTTAGTCATATTGCAAATCGTTGCATTAACAATATCACGAATTTACTGCAGTGGTGAACAATTTGTCTGTAGAAGTATAAAAATAAACTAAATGGAACCTGATACTGTATAGAACAAAAACTTAAAAAATTGTGTAAGTACAATTACTTTATTTCGTATTATTAATTTATTAATCATTAATCTTATTTCGTACTGATTATTTTTCATTCTCTAATTTTTATCACAGATAAGCAAGACGAGCATAAATACATTCGAATACTTTAATAAGTACTTACTTACTTTTTATTAATTAATAACTATATATTAAAAGGAAAAAAGACTTCAGAAAATTTAAAAACAAAATAATTATTAATAAATCTAATTAAAAAAAAGCACAAGTTTCTAAGAATATTTCAAATTAAAATGTTAAAAATATTTTGAATTTGGCGCCATTTCTCAAAAGCTCTGATTTAAAAATCTGTACCTCAAAAAAATATTATAAATTTCCTATTCAATCGGCAAGGCAGATAGATAAATATTCTCTAGCTGTTATATTATATAAATAAATAAAAAGGAGATTATTTTCCCAATCAGCTGATTACCTGATAACTAAATAACAGCTTTACTAACTCAACATCGACGCCACCGTATAAATCGTCATTAAAACCCAATTTCCGCGTCCAAAAAGTGAAGCTCCCTTATTAAAATGAAATCTCAGCACTTTTTCCATTAGCCGGAGAGTTCACGAGCGTGTCCCGCACCGTGACGCAGACACCGCAGTCCTCGCGGCCCGAAAGAAAGCGCCGATCGCGTCTCTGAGAGAAAGAAACATAGCCGAGAGTAAAAAAAGCGGAGCGGGATGCACCATGCCTCCTCGCATTGTTCGTCACGCCGCTGCGCCGCGTGTACGCTATATATATAAATTCACGCGTGAATGAAATCGGCCGAGAAAGTCGGCGAGTCACTCTCCTCCCACTGGCGGCTATCCCCACGGCACTTTACTGTTACGCGACAAAGCGCGGAAGTGTTGAGACGCTGACTCGAAGGGGGTAATGCGATTGCGCCGAGTCGCCACCTGTTGGATGAATCGATCGTCACGCATAGCGAGCCCACGTCGGGCCAATTAAACGGGACGATGCGTCGACTGTCCGTACTCGGCTGATTGATTGCTTTTCAATTGTATACTCCTCGTTACACGCCTGGGAAAAGCTTTTTGTTTTTGCTTGTCACCGGTCGCCGGGCCGCTGGAATCGTTAAATCTGTAAAATACGGATTTAGGTATTCCGCGAAAATTATTTTACAAGGATTTTTTTTTTTTTTTTTAAATTGCAGTGACTTCTCATAAGCGCACAGTTGCACTCGTCTATTCCAGGGTATACCTGCTTAAATTAAATTATTATTATTTAAATATTGCAGGACACATTTTTATTATAACTTTATAATGTGCTAAAGTACAAATTTAATAAAAAATAAAGTGTGGTATAATAAATTAATACAATAATAAAATATATGTAATAATAATTTTAGATGCGCATAACGTAAGAAGCTTATATACAATGCTAAAAAAAACTGGAGCAGTAGAGTTCTCGGAGTTTAATGTGTACGCATTTTATTATTATGCAATTTTATAACATCTGTTAGTTTTTTTAAAAGATGCTTATAAAAACATTAGCAAGGCAACAACAGAGTTTTTTTTTCGAAGCGCGACGTCCACATATACTTCGCAGTTAAAAGCTTCAACTATAAACGCGTGCATTTTAAAAAGTAGTAAGTACCGCTCACTTCGAAAAAATATTATTATTTTACTAAAATCTCTCCTACAAAATAAAACGAAAACTGCAACCAAGAAATTTGTAGAAATCATTTTCTTCAAAATACTACCGCAGAGAGTTTTAAACTGCAGTTGGCTGAAGATGTTAATTTACGGAAGTATTAAAATGTCAAATTATTTAACGTTGAATTAGTCGAAAACCACTACCATTAGTGAAATTCCACCAGAAATTAGTGAGAACAGCTGCACTGTTTAGAGATTAATGGGGCAATTTCCACTAATTTTAGTGGTTTTTCCCTAATTCATCTTTAGATGCCGGTGGCAACGATCATAATTAAATCTCGTAACGTTATACACCTAAAATTAATTGATTCGTTCTAAACATGGCCTCAAAATGTCAAACGTCGTTAGAACAGTTGCATGCATATAAATTTCTTTTCTATGGTCATTTTTTACTTTACGTATTCGTAACTTTAGAAAACTTTCCGATGTTGTGATCACGTTCGAAATGAATCAATGAACTTCGTAGAATGTGCCTAATTAATGGAGCCAGAAATCAGTATAATTTTTCAGAAATTCGCAAATGAATTCGATTTACGTGGTGATGCAGCAGCGGAAAATCACCTGAATGGATGGTGCCGTGAAAAGCGTGTATATAGTTATACTGCTTATATGTGGCTCTCTCTACACGAATCTATTCATCAGTGGGCAAATGCCCGTTTGCATTTAGAGGAAATAATCACCATTGCAATTTTCAGTCACCGAAATAGGTCTCGATTGAATCAATTTGTCTGACGAATTGAAATTCGAACGCTCCGTTCAATTTAGATTAAAATTTTCGTTTATTTTCAATTGAAAAAGGCTCTATTTACTAAGTCTTTTTTTTACGTCAGTATACAATAACTAATCGCGTTTACTTATTTTTACGAAAAATCCGTCAATTTGCATTTAAAAGACTTTCAAATATTTTAATATTTTTCGTATACGAAAAATATTAAAGAATGCAAATTTTCCACTTTTAGATCAGGGAACTAAACCTTGTGAGTCCTATATGCACTGGTATCAAAATCTAATTCAGTTAATGACTTTCCAAAGTAATTATAATGCAAATAATAATCAAGATCGCCCGTGTTTTTTTTTTTTTGCCGTCTCCATTATCGGTTCCCTCGGCATTATAGAAGCTGATAAGGTAAATATGGGGTCGTGTGCGCTCGAAAAATCCGATAGCGATTCCATTAGTCTCCATTGGCGACTTTTCTCCGAGGATTTGTGATGCCTCCACTCGCAATTTTCTCCACGGCTAATTAACAGCCGCATCTAGCGCTTGTAAAAAAAAGGCCTCGGATAAGAGGCGATGATCAGCCAGTGTAATTACGCGCAAATAGAAGAGCGGATAACCCATAAACAACTGTTTAGTGATTTATAGAACTCCAGAGGATTGGGTATTAAATTATCTCACATAGGCTTAGTGTTTTCAATCTAACGAGCCGTTGTTAATCGATTTTTTTCAGTGCCCCACTCGACTTAGATTGTGGTCGAATGTAAATAAAGTTTACGCTTTTTTTTGGTCTTTCATTTTATTTTAGATAAGTAGATGAAAAACTCGAGGCTTTAACTGTATATTAACGCATTAATGACAACAGTTTTTTCGCCTACTATACGACACTTAACGATTATGATTAAAAGTTATTTACGATTTTCTTTATGAAGCTATAAAATATAAGGTTACAGCAAGTACTCTTAAAATATTTTTTACCAGCGATCCACGAGCTCTTATTAATCCCCGACTGTTAATAATAAATGTATAAACTTTCTGCCGTGTACCAGTTTCTCCGTTGCTTAAGTACATCCGTAAACGGTGGGTTTTAACCGTCTGGTATCGGACAAAGGCTTCATCTCAATTTTTCCGGGGCGGCAATAAACGAGAGTAGGATCATCGTCTGGACGCCTCGCAGCCGAACGATCTGCGATATGGGGGTCTGTTTCAGTGCCTTCTTTTTTTTCTGACTGTGCGACGACAACAACGACCTAACGGTAGTCGGATAAGCCTATCTTGTACGTGACTGCTCAGGGCCAGAGTAGACCACTACTCGCGAGATCAACAATAGCGATAGAAGTATTTTACGACGTGACACTCATTAGCATGATCCATTAAAAATCTACTTTTCGGATCTTTTGTGTGTTTTTTTTTTAAATGTTTATGGATGATTAAATTTTCAACGTCGATGATAATGAAGAAACTATTGTTTCTTACGAGTGATTTATTCACAGATTTTTATAAGTACAGATTTCCTGTGTAAAAAAAGCTACGTGCTAATTTAAAAAAATAATGTGTATAAATAAAATAATGTTTTCGAGACTAGCAAAATTTATCGTGCTAATTTTTCTTTATATTTCCTTTTAATAAAGCTCAGAAAAATATTGTAGGAAGATACTAGAAGTAAGAAAGATGTACATTTTAAGTTATTTATTAAAAAAAAAGATTATAGAATAATTAGAGAATTTTCAGACTCAACAAACATAACAATTTAGTTTAAGCTTTTTAGATGATTTAAAATTAAAATATTTAAAAAAACGTTTTCAATTTTGGCGCCACTTCTCAAAAGCTCCAATTTGAAAATCTGCACTATTTCAAAGCTTTCTCATCGTCAGCTGTAATTATTATTCAATCTACTTCAAGTTCCTTCGTAAAAATAGATCAAATTAAATGTATCAAAAGGAAAGTTCTTCATCTCAATATCTCGAAAGCGCGCGAAATTTAAAATTCCAACTTCCCGTTTTTCCTCGAATAGCAGCAACAAATAAACCGTCTCAATCTTTCTCGAGCTCTAAGCCAAGTTCACCAGCATCAAGACAAAATGTTCGGAATCTTATCACTCGAAGAACCGCTAAATTCAAATCTCTCCGCGGAGTATAACTCTTACAACCAGCTGCGCGTGCACACTTACACCGGAAGACGCTGAAAAGCGCGGATTTTCGCTCTGACATTGACCTCAAAGGCTAAGCGGCTAGATGCACGCGCCGACACGACCCTTGGCGCTTGTGCATATCTAATCAGCGCGCCGCGGGAATTCCGTCGGTCCGACCTCTAAATCCGCGCTCACCGGCGTCTGACGCATCGAATTAGCCGCGTCGCTCGTCTAACGCTTTTTAATAAGCTCGCGGCCCGCTGGACAAACTCCGCAGCGCCGGGAATTTCTCGGCGCCGGTGAAAAGGCCGAGAGGCAGAGAAGATTGATGACGAGGTGGAAAAGCGCCATGACGAATATTATACGAGAATGGGTGCCGAGGCGCTTTGAGGATTCATTGCGCTTTCCTCTTATAGGAGGTAGATTATTTCGGACTTTCAGTCGCGTTGCTGCGTTAACTCTTGTGGATGCATCTTGGCGAGGTATCCTGTTATAAGAGCAGGAGGCTTCTACTTGGGGAATTATTTCGTTATATGTTTGTATTATAATTCTTTACTTTAATGAAAATAGCATTTTTTTTTTAATTTCTCGAACATTTGATGACTGATTTCGACAATTTACCGTTAAAAAAATTTGTTGGATCGTTTTTGGACATTTAGTTATACTCTTTAAACTTCATTCAGTGAATTTCACTTATTAACAGTGCATATTCACTGAAAAACAGTGAGGATTAGTTCACTAATCTATTAGTGGTCGAATACTCACTGTTTATCAGTGAATATGCACCGTTAGTAAGTGAAATTCACTGGATGAAGTTTAGAGAGTAGTTCTTTCGATTTTTTTAGTACACTTTTCGCTTAATTAATAGGCTTATACTCTCTAAAGTTGAAACAGTGAAAATTCTCAATATGCACTGACTTTCAGTGAAAAGTGCGCAACTGAAAGATTCAGTTGCGCACTTATCACTGTCTTTTAGTGTATATACACGGAAAGACAGTGAATTCTCATTATTTTCACTGGATGGATTTTAGAGAGTAGTTACAGAAAATTGCCATTAATTATGAAAGATCGAAAGAACTAGACGACTTCTCGTAAAAAATGTTTATATATAAAAAATAAAAACACTTTTTATTTGCTGAAATAATCTTCTAAAAGTGAAGGTTTCACACTAAATAATTTCCCAATTGATTTATCACATTTCAGTCGATTCGAGAGTAACTTGGCCTCCATATAGTTCGATATTGAATGTTATCGCCTTTCCACGATCTTTTTTTAAACTAAGATTTTTTAGAATAAGATTTTTAGATTCCTATCGGTAGGTCAAGAAAGTTTACTACTCGCTGTCTTATTTGTTATTCCTGGAATTCGTACCTTTCTATTTTCAATCGACCGTTAATTTTTTTTTTTTAAGTTTTGATTAATCATTTGAATTAATATGTGCGTATCAACATAATAATCGAGTATAGCGCTTGTCGAAAAATTAATTATGTCGTTTATAATTATTTTTCGACCCATAAATATCATTTAAATATTCAAATAAACCAGTAAATCTATATCTGTAGTTAATAATTTGATATTATTCGATAACTATCCTCTGACTGGTTCTCAATTAACTTTAAAACAGGTTAGTCGTAAAAGTGTCCCTATAAACTAATCGTTAAGTGTTAATTTTATCGAAATGTTAATTCACACATTTTTAAAACATTTACCAATATAAAAGTAACAAAAAAAAAATGTGTTAACATTTCGTAAAAGAAGCCGTAGTATAACTCGAAAAATATAGCATCATCTTTAAGAAAAAAAAAAGTGAAATTACAGTGATCATGCTGTTGCGTTAGGTACAAGTTCTTAAACGACAGCAAATGCTTTGCCAGTGTATAATTTTAACGCGGTCTTGTAGCTACATAAAATATAGATCGAGAACTGCAAGTTTTCATATCGTAAAAAATGATTGACCATTTTGCAAAATACCAAAGGTACGTTCAGATCCCGTCGGCCTGATAAAATATATTCGATATACGACGTTGTATCAGCATATACATACATACTTCTACGGCGGAAAATAGCTTTGTACATTCGGACGACTTATGCTCGTAGTTTGATCTCGTAGTCAGATTTGGCTTTGGTTTTATTGACGTTCTAACGATTGAGAAGAGTAATGCAATGTTTTAGCATCAAAATCGTTTGTCAACTTTAATGATAAGTTACATATTTTAGCCTTCAACTGTTCAAAGCAACGACCAGCAGTATTTCCACGATGATTACTGTTATTAGTGGTCATTTGTCTCGCAATTCTAAAAGTAATTGCTTTTTAGTTTTACATTTTCATATTGGATATATTTACATTTTTTATAATAAAAAATATAAATTTATATATAAAAAAAAAAAAATTATAATTAAAATTTTTTAAATATTCTCGGAAGTTTCGTGACTTCGTGATAATCTTCATATTAGTTTTATCTGATACTATTTTGAGGAAGTCATCCGTTGATCATAACGCAGCTTTTTGCTTCGTGTCCCTATAGACTGTATCTGCATGGGTAACTACCCGTTCCGTTGTAAATTACTTCATTCTCATAGAAGTCTATGCTTAATACCTTAATAAGGATGTACACCGTAGTATAATAAATGGCAACGATTTAAGCATTAACTGCGCTTTCAAATCAAATTAAAACAATAAATAAAAATGACTTATACTCATCTTGCAAGGCATAATAATTTTTGAGATAATTATCTATAATTGACACTATATATATATATATATATATATATATGTTGTCAGCATACTGGACTTGTCATTAAGGTGTGTATAAATTTAACGCCTCCTCGTGACTTCATACCCTTTCTCGGACTCAACCAAATCCGGAGGAAACTTGCTCTCGATACTTCGAACTCTCGATATAATTTCTTATATCATTTAATTAATTATTTCCAGTAAATTTCACCATGAACCAATGGCATCTCTTATTTTTCTCACCGAGACAAGTGTTTTAACAAAAATTACTGTACTACCTGAAAAAGTGGTTATACAGATGGACATTCTAAAAAGAAAAAAAAAACATAGTTTTTAGAATTTTCTCGTAAAAGTTGCATTAAGCTTGCCGTAAAGGTTATGCGAAAAAAACGATTTGCAAGCAATAAGACTTTTTTAAAAAAGACGCCTACTTTTTTACCGAGTTCTTTTAAAAAATTCTAATTGTCCCTCGTTTACATTTTTTTCACGTAAAAATGTCGAAAAAATTTTCTCAGTTTATTCATTGATTGTCTCTCTCTCTCTCTCAGTGTATTTTATGGTTACAATTTTTTATCCGATTTTGAACTAAAGTTTTAACTCCACTCACAATAAATACAATCCACCCACGTGAAAAAACTTTGTAAACTTTATATGACCAATACTTTATAAAACACGTTTTATAAAATCTTTAAAAATTGTTTTCACGTGGGCATTTTTTAACGCTCCCAATAGTCGCATCAAAATTGGAAACTACTCTCTAAATTTAATCGAGTGAAACCCCACTGATTTTCAAAGCAGTGACATACTTCTGACTGAAAAACAGTGAAAATTCACTGATTTTCAGTCGAAAGTATATCAGTGCTTTGAAATTCAGTGGGATTTCACTGAAATAAATTTAGAGGGTATGCCATTCCGAGATTAGCTTAGCTGTGATGAGATGATCCCGCGTATCGAGGGGACGGCGGGAAAGCTTGGCATCGCGCCGATGAGTCTGGCGCGTACGTTTTACAAAGGGGGCTGGCACGACTTGGCGACCCCGATCAAATCTCGTCCGGCCGCGACAATGACACGTCGCCGCGTCGTTAAGGCCAGACTCTGCTCGCGATAAGACGGCCGATCGGCTCTCGGTGTTGCCGATTTTGCCGCTACACAGGCGGCCCATCGCAAAACCGCTGTTGTAGCGATAGCACGAGACGATCGACAACGTCCCTCTTTTTCTTCTTTTTATCCGGAGACGCATTGACGACTTCGTTTTGTCTTTAAGATACTCTCTAAATCTGAAGATGTGAAATAAATTCACTTGAAAAATGTGAATAGTGACATTTGGGGTGTAAAAAGTCGTTCGTATACACTGAGAGAAAAATTTGGTAATTTTAAGTAAATATTTATTTAAATAGTACTTGTTAAGTATTTTTTTGAAACAAGTAATTAATATTTTTTTGAAACTACTCAATTTATTTAGAAACAAATAAATTCACTTAGTTTTAAAGAAATATTTAGTTGATTCAAACAAATATTTAACAAGTACTATTTAAGTAAATATTTAGTGAAAAGTACCAATTTTTTTTTCAGTGTATTGAATTTCATATTTTCAGATTTACAGGGTATAAGTTAAAAACGTGTCCATATTTTTTTAATGGCTACGGCGAAAGATTTATTTATTTAGCTTTTTAAAAATAACAAATAACATGTGTTTTGTGTATTTTCAATTAAGAATATATTTTTTTCGTTTTTTGTTGCAGGTGAGTTACGAGTTCTATACGAAAATTGTAATGCTTTTAATTACGTAAGTATAGGTGACGACGAGTGTATTAGTTGATTATACACTTTTCAATTTGTTTTGCAATAAAAGTAGTGCATTCTGAATCTAAGCTAATTGACATGAAAGGAACTTTGACTCTTGGGAGCTTTGCCAGGAAAAGAAACACTTTTGGGAAATCGCCTGGAAAATGAAATATGTTATAGTTGTTCTAAAGAACTACGGCACATTTCTTTTTCCAAAAGATTTGTACGCTGACAATTTCAATTCAATACCTGCTCGGTTTCTGCAAAAAGCAAAATCGCTTTCAGGAATATCGTATATATGCCCTTTTTTCTGTTTTACTGTTATGAAGTTTACTGTTTTCGAAAAAACCTTCGAGAGAAATTTTCCGAAATGCGTATAGATATCTATTCGGAGTCATCAATGAAATGTACTTTTGTTCAATTCAATCATCACTTCATGGAAGAAAGCTAAAATTAACTGATTTTTGATGACGATTAAAACGTGCTTAATTAATATATGAATTTATACCAAATTTTTTAATTAATGTAATCCTTTAAATCTCATTAAATGAAGATAAACGTAACAAACTTTTTTTTTTAAAACATTTTTATACCAAACATTTGAAGTACTACTAGAAAATTTTCGACGCGATGTTAAAAATTTAATAAAATGAAATAAAATATCATCTCTTAAAAAAAAGAATCTACCAACCCTAGTGTAAAAGATGAATGACTTCTTGATTCCCTCTAGTATCTCTCGCAACGCGATTAATCAAACAGTAGCATTCCTTTATTTTTTAACCCGCCGACGATGTACTAAGATCTATACAGACACACTATATAGTTATGCATCACTACACACTCCCAAGCCTGTCCGCCTGATCTAATTACAGAGAATATTATATTAAAAAAGAGAAAGAAAATCGCGCGAACGAACGAATCGATCAAAAAGTTCGCCTATATAAATTGCCGCTATACATCAGCCGGCCGCAGCTAATTAAAAAGCTCCCCTCGGCCCTTATCGCGCCGAGCGAACAATGCGTCGGGCGCGGCGTGCATTACGCGCTATCGAGGGGCTCCCGCGAAAATATTGCCCAGGCGTGCTGCAGACTGATGGACGAGGATCGCGATTCCCCGTTAAAAGTTTGGAGGCGCCGCGGCCGCGGGGATAAGACACGGCGGAGGGGGGGATCCATCGACGGGGCGTCGCGGATTATCGGTGGGCCCGCGAGCGAGTCGCTTATCGCGATTCCAGCGAGCGGTGCGCGCGGTACTGCCTGCTTAATTTGCATCATTATCGCGGCCCCGCGGCCTGCCCCGTGGCTATTTACAATCGGCTCGCGAGTATTTAATTGAATCGCGGTTTGCGCTGAGTTTTTTTTTTTTTTTTTTTTTTTTAACTCGCCGTCGGGTGAGTTATTGTTCTCTCTCCTGGACGAGGCTGCACGAGTGATAATAAAGAGGCTCAATATGCTGGTCAGTCGATTCTTTCGGAGGTCGATGCTGTGCGGAGGTTGAAGTAACTATTGGCCGATGCGAGATGATGGTATACGCTTGTTTGTGACTGTGTGTGTGTGTGTGTGTGTGTGTGTGTGTGTGTGTGTGTGTGTGTGTGTGTGTGTGTGTGTGTGTGTGTGTGT
>JAWWEN010050530.1:0-11364 GCA_035582955.1 Sycophila texana
ATTTGTTTCAATCAAATATTAATTGAAACAACTAAACATCGATTTCGATTTCTTACTTTTTTTTCAGTGTATAGCAAGAGTCAATGTACTTTGCGCGATTAATTTTTTCCTGCTCACTGAGGATTCTAGTGAATATTGGTTCTTATAAATCCATTAAGTTTTAAAGTATCTTACTCACGTTTTTGTGCAATAAAACAAATTCAAGTATCTGAAAGGCTATATGTTCAAAAAAGCAAGAAAAAATTCGAAGAAGCGTTTATATGTCGATTACAAAGAGAACGTTGC
Organism: Sycophila texana; assembly: GCA_035582955.1. NCBI lineage: Eukaryota > Metazoa > Arthropoda > Insecta > Hymenoptera > Eurytomidae > Sycophila > Sycophila texana. The sequence goes on from JAWWEN010050530.1 coordinate 286, forward strand.
GTCTTTTTTTTTAAATAGAAGCATACTTGAGTGCCGAAGATGGCAATAGCGAATATTATTCTCAAGTTGACTTTTGTGTCGTAATCCTCGTGCAAAATTTAACCCATTTATGTCACGACGCAGACACTTAAACGTCGATCCTTTCATTCCTAATAATTCACAATCATACTTTTAGAAAGGATCCTTATAAAATATCGTGACGTCAATGCAAATGGGAATAGGAAGGTTTTGACGAAATCCCGCGAGCGCACGAAAAACAAACATTTTCCCCCTGTCATTTCACTGTCCAATGAGAAAATCGAAGTCATTGCTCTACTTTCCCAGCGTCGCGCGCTTGATCCGCCAAAATTGTATGCATCGCATCCCAATGAAAAAAAGCCACTCGCGAAATCAGGCCAAGCGCGCTTACAATATTAGCGAACCGATCATCGACCCCCCGATCCCGCGTGTTCCGAGAATTCCCCCGGTGTCTGGAATCGTCTGACCCTCTGGCACAAGAATTATAAGCGCGCGCCGGTGAGGTCGCGGGATTCGAGCCGCGCGAAAAAATTGGCCGAGCGCCGGCACGCCGAGGCCGGGGAGAGTCGATCGGGACGCAATTACGCCGGGCCCATCTGATGAGCTCCAGTCGCCGCCAGCAGTACTCTAGTCCGCGCCTTTTTGTTTTCCAGTCGAGTACGAGGTGCGCTTTTAGACACTACCCCGATTTCGCGGCAATCTCGACGTTATTATCGCGGAATTGGCTTCGCGATTGCGCCGATGCAAAGGTGTTACCGGTCTTTTCAAATGCTCCTTTCATTGATGCTATTTGATTTGGTTTATGAACACACTGGTGGATTGTGGATTATCGATTTGTGATAGGTATTAAGGAATCATTAATTTGAAGTATTTAGTTGGCATGAAATATTGGTAAATCGACTGTTCAAAGGAGATTCGTTGTTGCAAATTACACGTGCAGTCGGTTTTTTTTGTTGTAAACAATGGGAATATAATGCAAAATAATGTGGAATATTATCATTCGAAATAATATTCCAGAACTTCGAAATGATCTGATCTTAAAAGAGATTATGTTTATGCTTATAAAATGGTAGATTTGGGAAGGTAAAAAGTGAAACTTCTCCCTTGAGCCATCAAAATTTTAGAAAGTCCAAAAATTCGAATCCCGAAATAGCAATGGGGTTTCTGGAAACTGATTATCGACTTTTTAAGCTTGAATCTTTTGTCCTTTTCTGCAAAACAGAAAGCACTTGAGATTTGTGTGATACAATTTAAAATAACCCAGATCTTCCTAAATATTAAACAAATTGTATTTTCATAAAAAATTTCTTAGAAGACAGTTGATTTACTCAGAATGTATACGTTCTTAAAAGCATCCGATTGCCCAATCTGCATCTTGATGATGTTTCCCGTTATTCATTAAGTAACGGTGAGGGAGTACGTCGAAAAAATACCGTAGGCGAATTTAAAAATCGGTTATCAATTGAAGAAATGCTAATTCAATGAAACTTGTAAAAAAACACGGTATCACTGCTTTAAAAATATAAGAAATTTCATTTGCCTTTAAAAGTGTATCAAAGTTATGCCAATATACAGTACAGTCACTTAAAAATAAGTGATAAATAAATGACGGCACAGCGCAGCAGAAGAAAAAAGCATCCGATCCCCTACCGATCGGCCGGCATTCGAGCGGTTCACCTCCAAAATTGGTCGAGTAAATTTCACTTTCCCAAAGTAAAGCTGTGGGCAATACTCCGATAAAAAAAGAAGCCGCTCCCGTGCCGATCGCACGCAATTGACCGGACGCACCTGCAGCAGATCGTCGTATTCGTTCCTCCGGATGAAGCGATCCCCTCGGTTCTCGCAGCCTGGTACCGGCGATCTCCTCTGCAACCGGCGTCCGGCGAGCCTTCGATCTCTAAACACTGGTGGCGCTGGACAAGGTCAAAGGGCAAGGATGGCCTGGTCCATCATCTGGGTCACTGCACCACCTGGCACTGTCATGGGTTCCGGCGGCGGGTCGCGCGCGCGAGCCACCCACGGCGCGGTAAACAACGGCGGCCGATGGGGACGTGTGTGCGTGTGTGTGTGTGTGTAACGTGCGAAGGTGCGTGTGCACGAGGGGGGTCCGGTGCGAGTTGGGCTCCGCGGCGAGAAGCGAACTGAGCGGCGCGCGGGGCACGGGCCCCGCGGTCCCGCGGGCGAAAGGAGAGAGAGGGGAGAGAGTCGCCGAGGCGAGCGGCGGCGCAGCCTTGATGCGGGGCCCAACTTCGCCGCGGGAGAAAGAAAGAGAGGCCGCGTGCAGATCGAGCGCGCATGCGCCGTTACGCGATTTCTCTCTCGAGAGCGGCGGCGGCGAGATCGTCCCTCGAGCCTCTCTCGAGCGAGCGCGCGACTCTCTGACGTCAGAAATAGGACAAGGAGCTGACGATAGAGCGAATTCAAGACGACGAGCCTCGATCCTTCGCTTTCAATCACTGAGACGAGTTTGAGGGTGTGCGACTCTTTGACTTTTCCTGGAAGCTGCTATACTTTTGCAATCGATCGCCATTGACAGCTGTATAATAAAATCGCGTAGTATTGAACTTGTAAAATAATTTCGAGAATAGCGATTCCATAGAGTTATAAAACTAAACTTATGAAAACTTAATAAAAATATACACAAACGATAAGCTATAATAATTCTGATTTATGAAATTTATGAAAAGAGCAGCCTGTAACATCAAACATAAAGTTGAGTTTAAGCATCCCGAAAATAAACAACCAGAAGCCTTATACCGGCTTTTAATTATCAGTCGATAAATGACGCAGCTGCCGATCTCCTCATTATGTCATAATTGAAAAAGCTTGCAGGTTGCGCGGCCGCCGTCCCGAAAAATTGACAAAAGATAACGCGGAGACCCTTAAAAACAATGCACGCAAAAAAAATTGGAAGGGGGAAAACGGATGAAGGTAAAAAAAAAAAAAACGGGCGAGGAGAAACGGTGCAACCCGATGCAGGAGATAGGGAGAGCGGGAGGAAGGCGAATTAAAAGGAAGGAGCCGAGAGGAGACGAGACGCGGGGAGAGGAGAGGAAAAAAAAGGAGCCGGCAAGGCAGGACCGGCCACTGACACTGCGTGTGTACCAGTTCGGCCGCCGCGGGGATCCGGCGCGGCTCCGATGTATCGCGGAGGCGTTCGGCAAATGGGATCGACGATTTTATAAGTACCCTAGCCGCGTGCCGATTTCACGCTGGTCCGTGGTAACGGGCGATACCCACGTGGCCTACCGGCGATCGGGTCAGTTTTTTTTTTTTTTGTATGTCACTTCGTTTACTGGTCCGGATACCTTCAGATTTTTTTCTGTAGATTTTCGGAAAAAGAGATTGCTCCTGCGGGTGTGACTAATTGCGTGAATCGATTTTGCATGGGTCTGTTTGTAAATTAATTTTTTTAAATGAGAATATAATTCAGAAATCGGTATCAATATATAACTTCTTTATTGTGCCAATTTTTAAGAATGTAAATTGTTTCTTCGGGTATAGCGAAAGATAAAGAATAAAAGTTTTTTCTGCATTAGATTTCTAAAAAAAATTTCTTTGGTCAGGAGCTCATTGCGAAACACTCATTGGATCACCACCGACACATCGATTTTTTTTTCGAACCTTGAAGTGCGAGTTTATTACACTATTACTATAAAAATCATTAGATTTTTTTTATATGGATTTTAGAAAAAAAAAAGTTTATTTTTTTGAGTGTATAAGTAATAGATCCGTATTAAGATTTCATCACAAGATATATATTTGTTCTGCCATTCTTTTTTTAATTTGAAGGAGTGCAAATATGTGAACCAGCAAAAAAGTTTTATTTGCATGATCTGCCTTGACTGAATCCTTCGGTTTCGCAAAATATACAAGATTCAGGGACATGTCAGAAATTAATTTAAGTCACTACACCAATAGATATTACCCGAATTTCATTCGAAGCCTTGAACTCATTGATTATTCGTGGAGGTGAATTGAAAATTTCCGATGGTGTGAGATGAATGATTAAATTTTATATTTTTTACTCGTGCGTCATGCCTGTCTGCCGAAAACTTTTATTATTTAAATATTTTATTATCTTGCTAAATATAATCAGAAATCTCCTTCATAGAGAGAATGACAAGTTTAAACGTTCAAAAATACGAGTTATTCACAAAAAGAAAATTACAAGAGGTTATATATTACAAAAGAAAAAGTACTTTTACACTCTTTGTACTAATATTAGATAAATAGAGATTTGATAAGACTTTTGTTTACTTTTTAACATGTACAAAGCTCACGTCTATCAAAATTCCTCAAGTTCTTACAGGCTGCTCGGCGCAATCATCTCACAATGTCGTCGTGCATCAAAATCCAGCCGTGCGCTTATTTCCGACCTGCACGGCCTAATTTTCCGCTTCTATCGCGCCGACCTTTTTTCGACTGGGATTCTTGAGCTTGACATAGTTTTCGGGATATCTGGGACGCGCCGCGACCGAATCGTAGGTTTATAAACTAGAAAATTTTATTCTAATGTAACATTTGTGTGTAATAATAATTTCTATTAATATAATAAAGCTTTTAAGACACAAACAAAGAGACTTTAAGAGATTAGAATAATTTTTATTTTCTGATTCGTCATTGACAGCAACATGGCTTTTTTTGTAGAAAAAATGTTAAATTTATCAAAACTATCGTAACCCCTATCAAAGCAGTTAATCATCACATTCATCAACAATCAAAATTTACCTCCAAAAATGAAATCTAATTTTTATCGGTCAATATATCGATAACCCCCCAATGTTTTTCTATAAAAACTAAAGAAATAGCTTGAGAAAGTAAACGAAAAGAGCGCAAGATGCATTAGGCACAAACCACCCCACTTAGCACAAGATCACGATTAATCTCGAAATGCGCAAAAAGAGCGGAAGCAGCCCCGCGCGAAAAACAAGCATCAGCACGTGACCTCACCGAATCCCCTTCGCGACGCTTTCATTGTCCGATCGAAATCGGTGAAAAGCGCGTCAGCCGAGCGAGCGCGAGATCCGAGAGAAAAAAAGGTGCGCCCCTCCTCGAGCTGCCGATCCCCGCGTGCCGTATTTATAGCTAGAGCCGAATATACCCGGCTGGCCGCGGGCCAACGCGTCCCGCGGCTGCCTCGAGAATTCCGGCGGGCAGTTCGCAGTTCGCAGCGTTGAGCCAAGGGTTTGCCCGCCGCCGATCTCTGCCGATCCCCCGCGCGATGGAGGTACTCCGCAGGCACAAGTGGTGGCTCCTCAGCGACGAGCTCCTCGTTTGACCCCTGGCCGGGTCACCCTACAGGTGCCCCCCTCGCGGTGCAGTGTGCAGTGCAGTGGCCCCCCGTCCCCCGAACGAGCGAGTCCGAGGCCGATCCTCCGCTGACGATTACGTAAGCGCGCCGCCGGGGAAGTAGGCCGCGGCAGTGACGGGCCGCCATGTGACGGTGTGCGGGTGCTTGTGTCCACGAGGTCCGGCCGATGGGGGAGCTGCCGCGAAGGAGCGGCGACTAAATGAAGAAGATGCACCACCTGTACCCGACCTCGACGGGGGACCCCCTCTGCCCCCTTGGATTTCACCCCCAGGTCCGCTGGCCGACGAGGTGCAAGCGGTGCTTCAGGTGAGATCCGAGAGTTCGTCTTTTTCCGTCACGCGGCCGATGGGTGCTTGGGCTATTTTTAGAGGGGAGTTTAGAAAAGGGCGGCAAATCGCTCGAGCTGCCGGGAGCGATCGTTAATTGTCCTCTCCGATGCGGTCGGTGCGCTTCGAATTCCTTTGGTTGTCTTTAAAGAAATTATTTTCATTCGATCTGGAGAGGATTTTTTTGCTACTTCCTGAGAGTTTGTTTACTCGAGCGAAATCGCTAAGGAAACATTTGCTTTTTCTTTATAATCCGACTTGTATAGTAGCAAAATGGAACATTTGACCCAGATTCATTTTAATTTCAGAACGTGCAGACGATCGATTAATTGTGAATAGTAAAATAACATTTTTATTTATATGTATTCTATTATGGTGTCGTGAAGGTAGCCTTTTTTTCAACAATAGAATCGTTCATAAATTTTCATTGTGTTCTCTGATATACCAATGCTATTCAACGATCCGCGCATAAATTATACAGAAAGCTATAGACGAATAAATAAACTTTTAATTTTTCGATGGTAATCTGTAATATTTTTTATGATAATATAATTAATTTTGATCATTGTCATCTGAAGACATTTATTCACTTTGATAAGGAAATTTTTTCAAACAAAAAAATAAAAATAAAGACAGTAACTTTCGAGCGGTTAATTTAACTTGGTGTGGGTTAATGCCTGTAATTACCCCCTTGAACAGCGAGTTACGCCTTATTTACAAAATTTTAATTTTCTGGAACATATTTTAATTCTATTCCGAGAAGGAGTTTAAAAATAGGGCTGAAGGTCTGCGCACGTAAAATATTTTCGAATTTATGAACAAAGTACTTTTTGGCAAAAGAAAACGGTTCAATTAAAGATGTCCGTATTTAGGCAACTCTCGTAACTTACAGTCGTTGCTTTACTACTAAAAACGTTATTATCGTACATACAACAATATAGCGGTAAATTCAGAAGCCAAAATAATCCAATCGCCTTTTCCTCGGGAAATATTTGTAACATTAAATTTTATAATACCGTATAGAAAATGCTATTCTAAATATTTATGCTTCACAATGCCAAACATTATACAATGAAATAATTTATTGTAATGATTACCGACTGCGGCACGCTAAAAGAAATCTATGCGGTCACTATTTTTAGAAGCAATTAATTATAAATAAAAATGTATGCGCAATACATGTGGTACCGCCCCAGTTAATTCGTGCATGTACAATAGGCTACGATACTGCCTATACTGTCTGCACTAATCGGAGAAGAAAAAATGAAAATAAAAAAGAAATGAAATTTTATGTAGCTGTTATTGAATTGTAATATTATTCGGAATTACTTAAATTAAAGAATTAGCTGCAGCTTTAATTAAAATTAGGTATATATTTTTAACCGTATATTAACGAGTATTTACAATAGCCATCTATTTTAATGAAATTCTCAACTAAACGCCTGTGATTTTCTTTTACTTCCCCGGTACCTAATTTTATTGGAGGAGTTTCAGTGCGCCATTAACTGATATTTAATCACTGTAGCTTTTTCTCGTTTGTTGTCTCTGAAAATTACGGACTGAGCCGGAGATTTCGAATTCACAAGAAAAACAAGCGGATTCGACGCTTAGCGTGACGTCGCTTCTATCCCGCTTAGGCGGAAGTAAACGACGTCATTCTGCGAATTTTGTTTTTCTCACGTTGCCATTCAAAGGATGCTCTTTATAATTAAAGAGACTAAATGATCCAATGAGAATAAAAGTTTCTTTTATTTGCAGAGCCTTTGTCCGTCCTAACTTTTACTTTTCTGCAATGCAAATTCTATACAATGCAAATTCTACAATGCAAATTCCTTTCAAACATAATCTATTTTATTAATTATCTTTTTTTCAAGAAGTTTGTTATAAATAAATACGAATATGAAAAAGAAATTTTGTGCCGCAACAAATATCCTGCTTCCACGATTCCATTCATCTAAGTAAACGTAAAATTCGAAATAGAACATTATTTCACTCAGCGATATTTTATAAATAAATTATTGATACTACTCTAAGAATATTTTACTAACAACGAGCTTATAATTCCGAAGCGGAAGAGAGAAAATGACGCGAACGTCACAGAATCCTCAGAAATAATATCAACATTTCGTATAAAACTTGTAATCCCACAAGGCAAACATCAATGAAATTTCCTCTCGCTTGCACGCCAACAAAATTTCGAAACTGCCCAAAGACAAAACAACGCGTGCGTAAACCATTCCACCTCAATGACCGGCATCGCCATCTCCAACGAAAAAAAAAATCTCTCGAGCAGCCTCAGTAAAACATCGGTCGGACGTCCGATACTCTTAAGTACTCCGCGATCGCGTTAAACACGTCCGATCACCACGAGGTCCGGATAATCTCTGATCGAAGGAAAAAAAGGAACGAAAGCCTCGAGGCGAGAGTCCACGACTTGAATGAAGCGGCCTACCCACGCGATGAGCGTCGACGCTATTTTTGGAGAATCGCGCGCTGGAGGCTCGATTAATCGGCGCGCAAGTTCAAGGTCGTCGCGCTTCCGCGACGCGCTTACCGATTTTTCTTAGCGGCGCCGGACGCTCCTTTATTTTCAACTGCATATCGATTGCTCTGTGGGAGATATCTGTTTAAATGAATTTGAACAGTGTAGCCTTGACTTACGTCAGATTTATTAAACAAATTTATAAGTTCTTTGCAATTTCTTTACAAAACAAATTCCTCGAGTCAATTAAATTAAATAAAACAAATTCCTTACAGAGATTACAAAGATCATAAAGACCAAGGAGGAAAAAAGTCCTCAAAGGATACTACAGTCTCAACGCCGAGTCTTTCAATATGGGAACCAACGACAGGACGGTAAATAAAAATTCCTTGTGTAACTAACGATCACTAAATAAGTTGATGATGTACATAGTAGGAGTGCCATGAAATTTCTAGCAATTTCCTTACTTCGTGCAGCTGTGATTCACGACAACCACAAGTTTTTTATTATAAACAAGCGAATTAAATGTTTTTCAAATCCAATGATTAGCTCGGGCGACGGTCGAAGCTGGGCGTCGACGTCGAACCTCTCAAAGGAGGAGTCTGCGAATGGTGTCGGTTTCAACCGGGCCGACAGTTCGAGCGGCTGGTGCTCGGCGATGGACCTGTCGAGTGCGAGTATGAGCGATCTGCGTCACTCGGCCGAGCCCGAACTGACGAGCAGCGTGACGCTGAAGCCTCCTCGGCCCAAGACCTACGCCGGATCCGCGTCCGACAGTTACAACTTCCGGCGCTTCTCCGTCGGCGAGAACAGCGTTCCCGAGAAGAAGCCTGCCGAGCAACCAACCAAGCTACAGATCAAGGGCGTCATCGACAAGTCCAACGGCACCGGCTCCGACAACGACGCTGAGTTTATCATCCAGGTAGGGATATTCTGGCTCTTGTATTCGAGGACTGAGGTACAGATGTTGTAACTTTTTTTTATTTCTTTATGGATGTTGCGAAGTGCTCGATGGTGTGCGCTGATATGGTAATGTTTGGAGGATGTGTAGCAAAACATCCCTTTTTCATTTTTTTTTTTAGTTCAAACACAAATGACTTTTAAACTCGAAATGAAATTTGAAGGACTCGAAGTTTATAATAATGATTGACATTTACCTGTTTTTACTTGAGTTTGCATGAAATTTTAGGATAAATCGAGCACTTCACTTTCTCTTAATATTAATTATTGCGACTTACTTTTTATCAAAGGCATTGTTTACTTTGTGGAGAATAATTTTTGGTTTGTTTCTCGAAAATGACAATGTGACTCGTTGTATAATTTGGGTGAAGTGTCTAGATTAATGGATCATCGTTTGTCATTTGCTTGTCTCCATGTACCTGAACATTTGACATGATATTCAACAATACAACTTTACAAAGAGACACTGCGGAATAAAATACATTCTTTTTACTGTAAACAAATTTTATTGTTAATCCAACTTGTTGAGGAATAAAAAAACTACAACTTGCGTTAATCTAAAATTTTATAAAAAAAAATACGTACAATGTACTTGACTTTTGTTTATATAAACATCAAATAGACACCAAAAATTCATTCAACATTTCTTATGAAAAATGTACTGTTCATGTGACAAAAATAAGTTGCAATTTATACACATATAGCTTGTACTATTATCCTATTCTATATTATCTATTCTTCTTGTTCTGTGTATTAACCTCATTAATATTTTCTATTTTCCCGTCGCCATTCACATTAATCAACTGAAGGTAAGGAAATCGCGAATCACCGAGCGAAACGGAGCAAAAACCGACTCGACCGACAAAGTGACGATGGGGGGAAAGACCGAAAAAGTAATTTTGACTTTCTGTCTGGTGCTCAATATTAAATTCACCCGATCAAGAGGATGTCGACATCACCTGTAGTCGCATACAAAAATTATACAGAACATTTTTTTTTAGTCTTTTCTTTCTTCATTAAAAAAAACACTGAAAGTTATTCTTAGAAGGCACTTCATTCAGGACACAAGTAACTCATCCTTTGCAGTTTTCTTTTTACAAAAATGACAATCTTTATTGAATTACAGATATAACACTCCGATAAATTTATCGTATTACTGACTAGATTTAAAAAACAGTTAAAAACGAGCCCTCTAAGATTTTCAATAATAAATTCTGTATAATTAGCTTGAGTAGAAAAAAAAAAGAAATTTAGCAAAATAGTCTCGAACCCTCGACGCAGAAAGTAGTACGATGGGAGTAAAGCCCGCTGACGGTCGAGGATAATAAATCTGTGCACAAGTAGCCTCGTGATCACGACATCCTCTCGAGGCCGCGCCCCAAAGAGCCGTTGACTAATTGCGATTGGTGTGTGGCTGCTTATCAGCAAGAGATGGAGAGGCTGCGGACGCAGCTGAACGACATGAGGTCGAGATGCGAGCGGGTGGAGAAGGAGAAGGCGGAGATTCTGCTGCGCAAGCTCTCGACGATGGACTCGGCCTCCTCCAAGGTGTCCGGCACCGACGTGCTGAAGCTCCAGAAGACCGTCAAGGATCTGCAGGCGAAGAACGACGGTAACTATTCTGCGAAGGTGTATCCCGAAGTACACTTACTCTCTCGCAGTATCGCTGGCTCGTTATGTAAATAATCTCCCGTCGCGTTAAAATTTTATGCCTGGGAAAGTTGGCTATTATACGCCAGAGTATTTTAAATGCTTTTCTTTTCTGGAAATATTTTTTAGTTCACCGCTAACGATACGCGTTAATAAAATCGTTTTACTGCTTTTCTTCGAAGAAAAAATCCCGATTTTTTTATCGAAAATCTGATAATAAGCACAATATTTGAGTTTAGCAGTGAATTAAGGGGGTCTGAAAGCTAATTAAAAATTCAAATTTCGCGCCACAAAATAGCAGACGAAAATACAACTAATTTACTTATAAC
>JAWWEN010050541.1:0-11364 GCA_035582955.1 Sycophila texana
CAACCCCGGAGCCGTCGAGATCATCAATCGGCAGCGGAGGTGCAGCCGCCGGATGGACGGACCCCGACACCAAGGGCACGGCAGAGCAAGCCGCCCAGGGATCGGTACCAGCTAGCCGCACGAGAGCCAGCGGTGATATCTACCAGGCCAAGGAGCCGCCCGGAGAAGCCGCTGCAATACCACCTCGCCATCAGGCACGAGCCGGCAGCCGCGAGACCTCAGAGACGCAAGGAGCCCAAGAGCGTCAGCAAAAGCTAAGCGAATCCTCCTTTCTTATCTCTCTCTCTCGCGAATATTAGAGCCGCGGAAATGTTTATTAAGCGCGTCTCCCGGCCTTACGAGCCGTCGCCTATTCCGGCCAGCGGGCCTCCTGATTATTAGCGACCGGCTAGAAAGCCGTTTTGTATATAGTAGTTAAGGAATAAATGCCACCCGCGTGCGGTTCTTAGTAAAAGATAAGTGTGTTCGATTCTCTCACCTTGCCTAAGCCCCAACCTACGGACCGGCCAACTCCCGGCTGAGACTACCCGAGCCGTCGGATTGTCCGGATCCATTTGTGCGTAGGGTGAACACTCCGCGGCGACATAAAGGGGCAAAAAAGAACCGTAAGGACAAATTCATGATCAAATAATTAAAGCCGCCCTAAGTTTTCACCCATCGTCACAATGGCGCCCCAAACGTGTATTGGCATTATAAAATAAAATAATTAAAAAATTAGCCAAATAGAGGCGTTCGTCACAATGGCGCCCAAACGTGTATTGGCAAATTAAATTCATTGTATAAAATTCAAGGTAAAAAATACGAGTTTTCACCCATCGTCACATCCTTAAAATTTATATTAAACAAGTCTATTATATTAGAATCGTGCTGCACGCTCAAGGGCACTTTTTGTTTTTACGCTGACCTTTCCTCGATGAACTTTGCTTACCTACCTTTCCACCTCACGTTCAATTAGAAATTGAAATGGCCTCTAGTGCTTTTTTTTTCGTTCATTATTAAGGCCGACGTAATTTACCAAATGATTTATAGAAATGCAGAATTTAAGTATTTTCTATTTAAATTGTTACTTTAAATATTAATAAATAAATCCCATGTGTTGCAGAAAATGAAACAAATTAGGATAAAGCCTAATAAAATAAGATAAAATAAAATTTAAAAAAAATTTTTTTAATAATTCCTCCACATAATTAAATCATTAACCATATGAAATACTAGGTCTACTATGAAAATGTTCTTAATCCCAGATATTAGGTCAATCAAGAAAAATCGATGTTATGGCAATGGTTACTTCCGGGTTTTATTTATGTAAGACACGTAGGTCGATTCGGATGGAATCCGTCGCCCAAAATTTCCACGCTCCTGGGAGTCATAAGGTGCTGGGAACTTAATGTTCTCGTAGATCGTGATCGTAACTTCAGGGGTTGTATTCTGCGAGAAATAATTTAATCATAGAAACGAACACGTATACAGACAATCACACTGATAATGTCCACTTATATCCCTCAAACGTAGCGGCGCGGCTGTCATTACCGTCTGCCAACATCCAGGGAATCCCAGCAGCACGAGCATTTATTAATCAAGTTCGTGTAATATTAGCTTGGCTTATCAAAACTCTTCCTTTTTTTTCGAAAGAAGCGTGCTTACTAACTCTGGATGGAAATTGCTGCCTATTGAGGCATAAAAATGTCAGCTGCTTTGAAGCATTGCTTTTTCAAATTTTTCGGGTACTTATGTGGAAGTAAAAAGGGGGGAAAAAGTAACTCGAGAGAGATACTAAAAAGTGTTTACTATTCCAAAGAGAAAGATGTCTGTACATGTGATAATAGTCGTATATGATAAAGTTTGTATATGATAAAGGACAGTTTGGGTTCTTTATCCTGTCGTAAATAACAACGGTATATATTTGCAGAAAATATACGAATGTGTTGAGGTAAGTTTCTGCAGATAAGGTGCAACAATGCTAGCTAAGCTTGTGTTACGCAAAGACTACTTACACGATATGCAGTAACTTACTTGCGGGCAAGAATTTATCTTAGTGCTGGCAGAATATAGTGCAAAGTCAAACTTAAGTAAACTATTTTAGCCAAGTAAGCGGCACTCTTTTCTTCTCACGTAGGATATTAAATTTTGTTGAGACTGCCTCGAACGCATTAAAAGTGAGTAATTTATTCATTATGCAGATATAGAACTGTGGACTGCGTGGATGAAATGTTATTGCGGTTAAAAAATGATTAATTGGGGTGTTCAGTCCACCAAGTTTTTAATTAAAAAAAAGAGATAGATTTAGCTAAATTATTTTAAAAACAGAATTAAAAACTCATTGCATGGTAAATTGCTTTTTCCAATTTGTTTAATTTATTTATTTATTTTATCTAATTTGTTTTTTAAAATACAATTATTAAGAAATTTTTTAATTAATAATGTCTCTGTAGTTTCGTAAAATCCACAACATAAATCAAATCCACTTCTCGAGTTTTTAAAAAAATTGTGTTTTAAAATTATTTTTTGAAATTCAACTCAGGATGCACGGCGAATATATAGTGTTCAATTAAATATATGTTTAAGACCCGTTTCCGGTCGCTATTGTAAATTTCACTGGATGAAGGATATTGCCGTTATTCAGATCAGTAGCCACAGACCTAAACCCCAAATATCGACTAATGAATATATACCCAATTGCACTCTTTATTCTTATTTTCTTACAAGAATGTACGTTTATATACAGAACGGTAAATCTAACTTTCCACACGAATACTAATAGCCACGAGGGCGTTACAATTCAGTCAGACGACTATAAATATAATCAGTGGAATTTACTGTCGTCGACTCCTTGTCAGCACCGGGAGTAATGGAGCGGCGATTCAGCCACTGTTTGTGCGAATTCGCGATGAGAATAATGTTCTTTTTTTACACTCATGTAAGCCAGCAAGAAAATGCGGTTAAGAGATGACGTAGATGCTCTTTTTTTTACCCAGTGCATGCACCCTTTTAGTTTTAATTTGACGAGTGGATATTTTTATTTAAATCGGACGATAGGATGCTAAATGTAAAGTGCTTTTCTTTCTTCAGGAGAAACGATGAACTGTTTAAAATATTTTATTTATGAAAAGTTTGCATTGGGGTTTAATTACAGGTTGCAAATACGCGGTATATTTATTTTCTTCGTCAATATTACTTATTCTATATGAGGTATTCTACGAAACCTAGGAAATGATGGGCATCTTCATACAAACAGTCACGAATCATTTGTTTATTTACACGACAGAAGCTTATGAGTTTATCTGCAGTTTGGAATTCCTCGGCGCAGCTTTTCGAATCAAACTGTTTTTATCATAATTATATAAAAAGCTTTGGAATTCAAATAAAATTATTTCGCTTTAGTAATTTATATAAGAATTCAGTGAATTCGATTGAATGTAGTTATATGATTTACTAGGAATTTTAATTTCTTTGAATTTTATGAAATTCTCCGAATACAAACTATCTAAATATTTATTGAAATTCGTGATTTTTGCGAAGTAAGTATAATTATTTTTATTTTAATTAATAGCCTTTTTTGAATTTATTATTTTAATTCAAAGCAATTTTTTTTGGCGTCAATTTACTGCATTCATATTGTTAAATTTTAAAATTTAATATGATTTTAGGCAGTGCCATGAGCATTTTATTAGATTAATATTCAATGGTATTATATACTACCATACTACAAAATTGATTATTAAAGTTTATTGCCAATAAAATCGATTATTTAGCATAGGAAAATAGTACATTTCAAAATCACTCCGTCATTTGATTGAAGTATGAAATGAGATCATACTGTAACCTCAATAAATCCTAGGACATTTTGATCGCGTAAAATACAATATATACATTGAGTAGTATCCTGAACGATTTTACGAAGTAATTTTTATCGTCCGCAAAGTGGTCATCCGTTATGCGCCATGTCAGACTACTTTATGCTGATGCTATTGACAGACGATAAAATCTAGACAGTGGATAAATTGAAGGTAAATGCCAATACCTTTCACTTTATTTCCTAAAATCAGCAATGATGACATTGCAATATTAATATTGTATCCATCAGTCTTGCGAAGCACTGATATTATAAAATCAATCAGCGCAATTTGCTGAATATTATAAGAAAAAAATCACTGGGTATAGAACGGCTAACTAACTTGATACCAGTGATATTCTAATTTATTAATTTAATAATTTATTTATAATAATTTATTAATTTTATTTTAATAATTTATTAATTTATTTTCTTTCTATTAATAATCACTTAAATTATTTATGTAAATAGCGCAAATAAGAAAATGTAAATTGTCATTATAAAGTATAATGAACGCGATTCGACTGTATGAATAATAAATCAACTCTTTATCAATTTACCGAAAAAAAGTAATCTGCAATACCGCCAAAATTAGGAGACTATTTAAGCTAATAGAGCTCCGTTTAATAAATAAATACATAAATAAAATCAATTTCGTTGTAAACTTTTGATTGTGCCTGGTCGATCAAAAAAATAATTACAAAGCAACATCACTATAGATTGCAGTTAAGAATAAAAAGCAAATTAATAAAAAATTAACTTCAAGTATTAATAATTCTTCAGTATACTTTAATTAAGAAAAAGAAAACCATCTAGCAAAAAATTTCGAATCATCGACATATCTCGCGACTCCCATCACCCTTTGAAAAAAATCTCATACAGCCACCTACGCGTCGTCCCCGCCTTCTGCACTTAGAGTCAATTAGCAAAAAGGACGAAAAAAAAAAAAAAAAAAAGAACAGAGGAACAATTTAATTTCGCCAGGCGCATGTCCGATCGATCGCGGCGTGAATTTGTTACGCTCTGCGAGCGGCCAAGATAGCAGTCCGACCTCCGGGAGGCTCACGCGAGCCCACCGATAATAAATCAAAGAGCTCGACCTGCGCCATGTACATAAATCGCGTTCGGCTGGTCTCACGCGTCGCGGCCAGCCGATACGATCCACCAGGGGCCAGGCCTTCAGGGAGGAGGACTTTTACGCGTTGACGCTCTCCCCTTTTCTATGCTTCCCTCTCTCACTTTTTTTTTTTATGAATCGTAAAGATGCGATATCGCACTTCGTTTCGACCAGAAGGGAGCCTCGTCAACCGCGGAGGCGAGCTTTATATACTTTTTTCTCGACGCGAAATTTCGCGGGCTAATGTATATACACGGAGAGCTGCTGTTTTAACGAGCCCAGCTCTTCTCGAAATTAGGATTTCACGAGCTTGCTTGCTTTTGCTGCCGCAGCACCGGGTTATTGGAGCTTCGTGTCTAATTTCAGATCGGACAAAGTCGCGAATGGCCAGCTCGAGTAACGAGTTTTGCCTGTGATTGAGCATTCACTTTGCTGGAAAAATTGCCGCCCGTTGGAAAATAAACTTCTCTCCGTGCCTTGTACACGCGTTTTACTCCGCTAATAGGATTCTTTTTTTAAAGAAGCTTATCTGCTCGTTTTTTTTTTTTTTTTTTTTTTTTGTCCGGTGTAGATGAGCAGGAATAAAGAATAGTATTGCGGTAGATTCGGCGATTACAAAAGGCAAAGCTACTGCGTGAAATATCGCGGAAGTCTTTTTGGACGCGGTCCAAGCAATTAAACCGCAAAATTATTTCCGCGGCTTGTGCTTACAAGCACAGTTGTCTGTCTGTCGTAACTTGCGAATGTGCACGTAGCAGTCCAACTATCGCGACGATCAGTTTGACGAAAAAGAATGCTTCGATCGTTTGAAATCGATTTTTTAAAGATGAGCGTTTTATTGGTGTGTTCCAGCGTGACCAACTATTTCGTCGTCAATCTGTCTATAGCCGATCTGCTGGTGACTATAATATGCATGCCGATGGCCGTCAGTCAGGCGGTGTCTATTATATGGGTGTACGGCGAAGTAATGTGCAAGCTGTTTTTCTACCTTCAAGGTAAGCCAAATCTGTGTCATGATTCAGCGTTAAAACTGCTTTCATCGTGAATATTGAATTTTCAGTACGTCCTTTGTGTGGTTAATTTTTTTTTCTTGCTATAGATCGAAAAATCTTATGAAAATGCAACGATGGGTCACGGTGTAAATATTGTGCATTTTTTTGTTTTTTTCATTGACTGATGTATATAATTAAAGATAGGATATACATTTATTATTATAATAATGTATTATATAAATTATCATTAAATACCTCAGTAGAAGACATAATAGAACTGCCCTTCGAAGTTTTTACAAAGAACATTCTAAATAAAAATCGCAAGCTTTGAAAAAACTTGATAAATTAAAAGTTTGCCACTAAATCATCTTAAATTGTTGTGCATTAGGAATATATGATCTCACCCCTAAACGCATATACTACTTTAGTAATCTATAAAGTCAGTTTAGCTCACTTTTCTATTATACAGTTTCTGAAGTTTCTTCTTCTATTTCTTTTGGATTAGATGTTAACTTGTAGACCTGCACGAAAGCTGCTTAACAGATTTATTAAACTAGTTTTTTTTTTTTTTTAATTTAGTGACCAATCAAATATATTATGACGTATGACTAGAATCTATAACTATAATAATCTATAAATTAGGTAATGTTTTAACAACGTAGGTGATTGTTACATTTAATTAGTTTTTAATTATCAGAATTTTAACGATGTACCTGAATCACGAAGTAATTACTTTTACGCCAGCTTCTTTTAAAATGATGAATGGTCTTCTTTAAAAGCTATTCACGAAGATTTTAGTAGCTTATGCAGTAAGACTCTTTACCTGTCTACCTGCAGCCCAGACTAAAAAACGTTAAAAGTGCTTCCATAATTTGAACATAAAACACCTGTAGAGTTCTGGTTGAAAATATTCAAGCGGATGTACCAGTCTCATATGATCCACATAAAATCCTCATGAAATAGTATTTCAATTTTTCGCCGCATAATAAATTATGAAATCACTAAAATGCAAATAAATATATAAAAAAAAGTCTGTACATAAAAAAAATGAATATCCCAACCTGACTGACTATTCAAACACAGTTTCCTTGCGAACGACAATCTCCAGGCAGAACCGTGAGATTACGCATAATATACCGGCATATTTTAAGATAAAAGAATTTTATCCCGAAGCCATATTCACCTTAACAAATGTAGAAGATGGCGCAAAAAGCATCCCAAAGAAGTAGGAAGCGAAGCCTCGAGACGCAAGAACCTTTGTATTATCGGCAACGCGACCGTCTGTAAAAGATATACCTGGAGAGGCATGAAAAGGATAAAAAAAGAACCGAGCGAGGACGAGAGGAGAATCGCTTCCATTGCCGTACACGCAGACACACTTACGGCCCCCGACGAAGTGATAAGGGGATCGTGGCCGTGTTCCAGTCATGCATAAAACATTCGCGCGATTCCCAACGGATTCCTAAATAAAATGCCGCAAGACTTTGCCCGGGCTCTTTTAATTTACTGGCGTTGCGCGCGCCTCTTTGGTACTTTATTTTGTACACACTGCGTTCGACTTTGTGTGTCCTTGCTAAACAAAAACTGCAAACTGTTTGTACCCCTTTATACATGCAGCCTTTTTTCTCACGCCTGGCGATTCTGTCATGTAAATCATTACGTCATGAATACTTCGTTGGAGAAATTTTAATTATTTGATATTAATCGATTCTGATTTACAACGACTTGGGTTAATTATATTAGGTGTGTGTTTTTTTTTTTTTTGTGGCGAGGATTCCATGTATACAGTTTAAGTTTGTATTAGTAGAATTGATTTTGCAGTATAATTAAAAATATATGGATTATGGAAAAGGGAAGAGAATTGGAGGTAGATTCGACATGTACTTTCATATCTTTAAAAATGCATTTTATTCTGTTGAAGAAAATAGAGTATTTCGAACATTTTGCATGAAATTCTTTGAATTCCAGGGCATGTGAATATATGATATTACTGAGTTTGTTGCTCAATACTTGAATGCATTAAATACTGATAGATGTAAAGGTTTATTGTATTTTCAGAATTATGTAATGCGTGTATAGTTCAGTTCAGTGAGCATCTTCAGTTAATTAAATAAAAAAAATAAATTAAATTTTACACATCAGATAATATAGAAAATTGAAATAAAATTATTTCCTTTCCTTTTAATTATGAGTCTTCCTGTTCTTAGGTACATTATAGTTCAGTTTCTTTAATATTCCTGAAGCACGCATCTAAGCAATACAAATTTTCTTCTACAATTTTATTAATTAGCAATTTAAAAATTTTTTCGACTTAATTAGACAAGCGTTTATTTAAAATTACTTCTTCTTGAAAATCGTAAAATAATTGCTGCAATGCTCAGCATAGAAAATTTTTACATTTTCTAATCGCGCACCTCTTGACCTAAAGAAAACTAATTTACTACAAAATCGATCGCTAAAGCAGTAAAGCTTTGTAAAGTAAATTTTTTATGGTTTAGTTAAATTTAACATTTGTTGAAGTCCTTGAAATGGTTTCTCAATTTCTTTAGCTATGATTTAAGTAGGACCAGGGGTTTTGGACGAGTTTCCGTTTTTGTGCTTCAGCGGGATTCAACATAGTTCCAGAATTAATTATTATTTCACAAGTTGAATATTAGCCTTTCACTTATCACCTATTAGCAGGACTTTCTGAAGAATCCGAAATTCCATGAACAGTTGAGGATTATGTATTATATTCAATTGTGTGTACACTATCCCGTAGGAAAAAATTCTGCAGAATTTTCTGCAAAAGATTCTGCAGAAGATTCTGCAGAATTCTGCAATAATTTCCGGAGCCTTTATCGTGAAGACTGAAGGATGCATTTCATTTTTGAATGTGTATATTTTAAAAAAGCTCTTTTCATGCAATTTTCTTAAAAATTTAAAAATTATTCATTCATAGAACTTATTTTGATGAGTAAGATTCAATCATCAAAATAATAATATTACTACGCGAACTCAATGTAATAAGTGTTGGAAAATTTGTCAGTATATTATTTATCACCGTTACTCTGACAGAAATTACAATTCTATTAGAACCACGTCACTTTATTATGTTCGACAAAATGCTTAATTTTACTCTCGTAAATAGATTCAACAAGGAGTGGAGTTTTTCCTCATTATACCCAGTAGAACTCAATATTCAATTTTTAATAAAATATTTAACAATAATTACAGTTATTGCATGAAATTATCGGAGTTTGAATCGTACCTTTACATTCATAAGTAATACTTGAACCTTGTTTAAATGAAAAAATTAATAAAAAAAAAACTCTATAGAAAAATTCTTAATCATTCATCTTGTTTATGAACTGTTTAGTAACATATTGTATATATTTTATTTTTTCCAGGTGTAGCAGTGGCAGCGTCCGTTTTCACGATCACGGCGATGAGTATTGACAGGTATTTGGCCATAAGGAGTCCCATCGCCTTTAGGAGAATATTCAACCGCAAAAGTACAATAATAGTCATAGCTGCACTGTGGGTGGTTGCCTTGAGCATCTTCGCCCCTGTTCTTCGAGCGGTTAGTCTACAAAATTCTATTTCAGTTCATTAAGCTTTATGCGGTCCATCTTTTCGTGGTCAAAGTTTCATTGTGATTTATGCACAGGTGACGCTACAAAGTCCTATAACAGATCTGGACAATATCACCCTAGCGGGGCAGTGGCCAAGTGACGAGAATATGAAAATGCCAAAACCTCCTACTTTTTATGTATGCTCGGAGGACTTTAAGCCTCTTGGCATTCACGCACACATTTTCGGCGCGGCCTGCTTCGTCCTTGTTTATGCTATTCCAGGTAAGTTCGTGTTAAATGCATGGAAATAGTTGAGGGTGTAGTGTGCATTGGGTAGATTTATTGTTACTGTCGCATGAATGTAAACAATCGAGAAAAATATACATTTTTGTAAAGGGAATAGCATGCAGTGTATGAGCATTTTGAGAGATAAAAAAAAAATAATGAAAATTGATTTCGATAATGCTGTAAATCAACTTTGTTGATGGTTTTTGGAGGCATTGAAGGGCTGGCGCAGCCACACCTCGGGTAATCATTACTTCGAAGTTAAGCAAAGTTTGCTGTGACTATAACTACTTGAATAGATAGCCGATTTAGATGATGCAATTTAGGTGTTCGTTTAAGTGTTTTTTTTCTCATTAAAGAAATACAAAATTCAAACATTGAATATAAAAACTTGAAATCTAACATTAGCAATTGATTTCTAATCACAAATGCATTCTTGAAAATACATTTTTAAATCTTTCAAGTCGTGCGGAAAACCACAATTAAATAATAATTCATCACGATGTTTTGTAGCATTTAAATGATAAAGGGCTACGTGTAAAAAACGTGACTTCTGCATAAAAGGTTTAAAGTTCAGCGTGAAGCATATGCGGCGAGTAAATAGTTCATATCCCTTCTAATGGAACGAAATAGTATTTTCTTATCGGGTATTATGCACTAAAAGCTTTATCGCTTTAAACAGCCATTTTCATTATTGGCTTTCATTTACATCGCCTACTACTACGAAGCTGTCCACCTGCATTCATGCAAAATGAATATTAGCTCTGATCATCTGAAATTCCTGTATTAATTTTAACTGTCAGTAATATACGACAGCCTTTGTTGTATTTTCTGGTGTACAATCAGTAGCTCGCTTACGACATTCGAACGATTATTCTGATTGCCTTTGTGCCCTGCATTTGTCACTGTCGTCTAGTGCACGGCATTTCAAAATTTCCTCAGTTGTACGTGCACGTTTTGAATCTTCAACATTCTGTTTGAATTACACTGTTCGTTATTCAACTACTGCAATATAATTATTCGCAAGATTTTTTTTATTAAAAATTGTGTATATAAATAGGATCATTTTAACAAATAATGCATTTTTAAGAATAAAGCTGCACTTTTTCCCTTTATTTAATAAATATTTAGTAAAAATATTTCTGCAATTAACTAAATTTTGATTGAATTTTTCGAGGTTTCTTGAGGACTTTTGCTATGAATAATGAAAATAGTTTCGTTATTGAGATCTTTAATTTTCTCTTGAAACATCCGATGCATTGAAATGGCTTTGGAGGTCAATTATGTCTCATGATATTGATCTTTCAATTTTCCGCCAATACGATAAAGTTACTTTAAAGAGGTGGGACTTGAATCTACAGGTCCATCGGAATTAAACTTCAGGCCAAATCGGTACATTTAGTAGAAGTTCTTTGGCTACCCATTCGATTGCTCGATTTTTTTTTATATAAGTAAGCAGTTTTTCGCGACATTTCCAAGATAAATTTATCTATCCATTTCAGGGCTCCTTTTAAGGGGGTCATATACCAATAAATTTAGAATTACAAAAAGACCTGCAAAAATAAAATTATAGTAATTAGTAAG
>JAWWEN010050552.1:0-11361 GCA_035582955.1 Sycophila texana
CTCGAAGAACAATTCAAATATTTACAACGTCGCATGAAAATTTTTAAATTGTTCTTCGAGTTTCAATTCGAGGCGAGGTACAAATATGTGTATACAATTGAGAATAAAAATTAAATAAATGTATTTACGGTAAGTGGTGGATATTAAAATTTTAATATGTAATTATCTTTAGTTAAACAATAACTTATTTTGATGTTTAACTGCGTGTTTACAATTTTATGGATATTCTTTATAATTATTGCATATATTAAGTGTCATTTATTTATTAAAAGATATAAGAATAAAACTTGATCGGTTTATATGATGTCACGGTAAATTTGTTAAAACAATCTGGTACGATATTCTATCCGGACGGACAGTGCAATTAATGTTAACATTTTATTAAAGTTTTTAAAAATGCAATTAGATCCTCAAATACTATTCACGAATTTATATTATAATGTTATTGTTTGTATCACCAGAAACTTTGCTTTGGCTCGCCTACAAATTGTATTATTTTATTGTAAAAGGATTTATGCCCGCGTGTGATATTAATATATAAAAGCTAATTATAATGATATTAAAAAGATAAATATTGGATATCTCTGTAAACTTCTTAAAAAGAATTTTACTTGAAATATTAAACGTATGTACGTCTTGCATTTTTCAATAAAATATTCGAAAAAGAGTAACAGAACAAAATTGTTTTAGAGTAATTATGTATAAACTAATAATACAAAGGATTTAGTAAACACATTCACAATGTATATACTTGCCTGCTTCACGCGTGTCCATGGTAATAAAGGAAACAAGTGTCTGGGTTAGAAAAACGCGTCAGCATTTAATTTTGTTTTTCCTTAAAAATCATTTATTTAATCACTATTAAAATGAGTGATGAATTGGAGAATAAGCTTTTTAATCTTAAATCTAATCAGAATGACGTTTTGTCATTACTACCGCAAGTAAACGTAGATAAAAACGTGACTGAAGAGGAGTTTCAAAATTTTATGCATCGCGTTAATGAAGTTGGTGAGTGCTACCCAATAATACTTGTATCTATTTTAAAAAATGACTGTCGGCAACAATTAAAATAATACACTTTTTACAATTACTATCTGGAATTTTAGAAAAAATTGTTAAACAACTTGCAAGCACCGACGTCAAGGATCAAGAGCGAGGAATGCGTTTAGCCGATGAAATTTTAGCCAAGGATGTTGAAAAAGAAATATCGGAGAATGAAGAATTGATAGTGAAAACAAATCGAACAGTGATAAATAAATATACGCCAGAAGAGACGGATCCTAATAAAATGTCCCAAGGTATTTTGCATAAAATGATTAGAGCTCTTGAATTGTAGATTAGAAATTTTTTTATTAAATCAGTATTGCACATTAGTTACATTGATTTATTATAATTTACACTGCAATATTAAAAAGCTTGAATTACAGTCAATTGTAATTTTTACATTCCCGATCCTCAATTTACGAATAATACATCAAGACAATAATTCACCTAATTAACCATAATTAAAAAAATATATTTCAATATATTACTAATGGTTATGCCTATTCGATGCAATTGTTGTAAAAGATCAAACTACTTGAAGAAATTACACAGAGAAAAATGTCGCACATTAAAAATTACTAGTGGCTAGTAAATTCTAAAATTTTTACTGACGTTATATTAAATTGTACTATATATATATATAAAATTTGCTATCAATTATACCATTCTTTATTATTTTTCGAGTTAATTGCAATTGCTTTAATAAAAACTATAGTAATCTTTAACCCTTTCAGACTTAATGTACATTGGAGTGTTCGTAAATATTTCTCGATCTTTCTTAAATTAAACATCTCCTAAAAGAATTATATATTGCAATGAACAAAATAAAAAAAAAAAAAACAATTTATAATTCAAGAATGGAAAAATATAAGTTTACAAAATAGAAAAAATTAGTCAAAAAGTAACCATAAATCAGGTGGAAATATTTATGGAATTTTTTTAGTATTAAAAAAAATTCAAATTTGAAAGGGTTAATTTTAATGTAACATTTTTCTGCGTGTAGTTCTGCTTTATTAACAATTAAAGCTTCGTTCTGAAATCTTATTCGTCAAGTGCTCAGCACTTTGAAATCTTCTCCATGAAATCAATTCCAGAGGCTTTCAAACGTAGCGTGGAGAGGGACGCGCAGGAGCGCGCGGAGAACCGCAAGGCCCGGAACGAGCGCGCCGAGACTTACAAGAGGATAGGCAATGGAGCATTCAAGGAGGCCAACTACGAGAAGGCAATCACGTACTTCACCAAAGCGGTGGAGCAAAGAAAGGATTCGGCGGTCCTCTGGAACAATCGGGCGCTCTCCTATATGAAGCTCGGCCTCTTCGAGAAAGCACTGCTTGACTGCGAGTGGGCCCTCAAGGTCAACGACGCCAATATCAAAGCTCTGTTGAATAGCGCTAAGTGCCATAAGGCCCTTGATAACGAAGAGAAGTGCGCGGAGTTCATCGCGCTCGCCAGAGAGAAAAACCCCCGTTTTCAGAGCTACATTTCCGGTGAGTTGAAGCTTTCGATTGTCGTTGAGTCCGCTGGTAATCTCGTTTTGATTTTTAATGATGCTGGCTCTTTTGTTTTAGAGTTCGAGAAGAACTTGAGTCAAGGCGCGGTGGATAATTTCATTGACTGAGAAGATCGATGCCTCGCTGTTTAAGCAGATGTTTAACATTTAATAGATATTTTTTTTAAACAATAATCGATGACTTACGAATATAATGATGCAACAATTGCAATTCATTAAATACTTGTATAAAAGTATATGTACAATCTCACAATGAAGTAGTTTATTCAGTAATAAATGTAACTTCCAGATGTAAGCGTAGAAAATATGTCAAGATGATTCTAGCTTTTTGGCATTGAGTTCTTTCATTTCAGATAGTGATCGTGGCTCATGAATAAAAACCATACATTCAATTCCCTGAAAAGAGTATTGTAAATTAATTTGCTGAATATTTGGAACAATCGTAGATATTGTTAAATACAAAAGTAATTATACCTGCATTCTAGCTGCACGCACAAATCCTTCATTGGCAGAAACAGTAATGCTTTTTAAATTTTCACCGCTTGCAAAAACTAATCTTGATCTTAGTTTTATTTTTCCTCCAAGATTCAACTCCATGATTCTGCCGTTGGGAACGTCATCAACAATTTTTACCCGACTCAGTAATTCTTCTGCTCGTCTCTTTTCATTAGGTCCACCAATTAAGTTAACAATATTTGTGAAATTGTCATAGGCAGTTTGACATACAACTAATTCTTTATTTTCAAATAAATTGTCTAAAACTGGTTTTATAGGACGACATCTTTCCCACTCGGCTTGTGTTGTAAGTAATGGTTCTATATATTCAAAATTTGCATGACCATTTGTCATATTTGTCACATAGGCAAGTAGTGTAGAAACATCTAAATTAAGTATTTTAATATCGGATGAATTGACACTGCTATTTAATTCTAATAAATCACAGATGTTACTATTTGTTGCAGATTCTTCAGATTCAGTCTCTGACTCAGAGTACAGCAAATCATCTGTAAATATTAATAATAAAACTTAATTTAAAAAACATCAAGTTTTTACTTAAAAAATTAGACTATAATCTTACCTTGTGCAGGATTATCTTGTTCCTCGACATCTATCACTTCCCCTTCAATTATAACACCTAACGAAGTTTCCAATTTTTGTGCTAGTGGTTTTTCTACACCACAGGCAAAGTGAAAAATAATGTCTGGTGATTTGTACATGTGTGGATGATTTTTAGCACATTTAATATATGATTCAGCTTGATCAAATACAGACTTTTGTCCATACTCAGCGTTACCTCTAGAAATAAGGGTCAATGCTTTAGCATTACGGGCAATAACTTTTACCCAGCTAGAGCCACTATCGCAGACAATATCAACTTCCAATCTTGAATTTTGATATTTAAAAGGTTTTAAAACATTCACTGGATCATTTGCAGACAGCAGTCGTCCAACTATTGCGTTTAGATGAATTAAATTTGTGCTTTGTAGATGTTCTTTTTTTACGTCTCCTGTAGAGTGTACCTTTTTTTAGGATTATTGAAAATTTAGTAAGTAAGAATTAATATTTGCACAAATTAAATTATGTTAAAATAGATTGTTTTACCTTCTTTAAAAACTTTATTTCTTGCTGAACTTTTCTAATGAGTTTGTCAACTCCTTCAACCTTCTCCACAAGTTTCAATTGCTCGACCATGTCTAGACCCCACTGGATCTTTTCCTCGAAACATTTTATTAAATCTTCTTGTGTTTCCATAACACAACTCTAAAAATGTATTCAATTTTCCAATTATTTATCAGAGCAATACGTTATAGAAACAAATATGATGTTTTCTGAATACATGAAGTAAAACGTGCCCAAATAAAATGAGCAAGTCAAAGCGCGTCAATGCAGAGATTCTACTTTATCGATTAGAGATAATAGGTATTTACCAACATATTAAATATTATTGGGGTGCTGTTTCCGATTTTTTAAAAATTTCTGTCTATAGAATCGACGTTTAACCAATAATCTGAAAGACATAAATACATGATCTTTTCAAGCATTAGCCGAAAGCTCATTTTCAACCAAATATATGGACACACTAATAAAAAAATTATACCAAGTTATATACATAATTTTTCTTTAAGTTATTCATAAATTTCTATTATTGATTAGCTTATTATTACATTATTAATATACATTAATTAATATTGATTTGATCGATAACTAACTGATTGAAAAATTAAATTTTTATTTGTTATTTTATCTTTTTAATTCATTTTTTCATAATAATGATTTAAATTTGTTGCATTTCAATAATGCCAACTTAATGACTCAGGCTCAACAGGTCACAAATTCAAAAACAAATTTCTTCCTCTGTCGGTAACCTTTTCAAAAGTCGCCTGCACGTGCACGGACGTGTGTCAACATGTGTATATAACAAATATTACTTTTATATAAGAAATGAGCAGATTAATTTAGTAAAATTGTTTCAATTTAATAAAGTGTAATTAGTAACACCTAAAAATATGGTGGCTATAGGTAAAAAGAAGGTAAGTCATACTTTTATCTTTAATAAATAGCAAAGTAAGGTTATGTGTACACATGTATACAGAATGTTTTTCATGTAAATATTGAAAGATTATGAAATATAAAGATCTAAAACTTTAAACAGTGGGTATTATTTATCAAAGTAGAATTTATAAATAAATATTTGATAATTTTATTTTATTTATTTATTTATTTAACCAGAAAAAAATTACAAAAGTAATTCCTATTGAGGTAAATGCAGTTACCTGTACATAGGCTGGTATAACAAAAAAAGCTTACAAACTAACTTAAAACTAGAATCCCATATGCCCCAAACTAAATTAAAGCTAGAATCCCATATTATTATTTAACAAACAATGTTTCGGTTTACATAACTAACAAAAAAGAGATCAAATAGTCTCAATAGAATTTCAAATAAACTTAACATTTTTAATTTTTCTAACAAGCAAAATATTTCTATATAGATATTATGTATTATTAAAGTAAACATTCACTATTTTTGTATTGTTTAGTACGAGGCAGGAGAGGCTACTCAGTTCCTGACAAGGAAGCAAGCATTGAAAAAGCTGCAGCTTTCTTTAAATGAATTCAGAAGACTATGTATATTAAAAGGAATATATCCAAGAGAACCTAGAAACCGCAAAAGAGCCCAAAAAGGTGATACTCGCATCAAAATTTTATATCACAAGAAAGATATTCAGTTTTTGTTGCACGAACCTATAATATGGAAACTAAGAGATTACAAGGTACGTAATGCTTTGAAATAAAATGTTATATTTGTAAGTAACTTGTGTTTTACATTATATTCTTGTTTGTAGATTTTTGCAAGAAAAGTATCCAGAGCAAAGGCAATGAGAGATTTCAAAGAGATGAGAAGATATTTAAGAAATCATCCAACAATAACACTTGACCACATAGTCAAAGAGAGATATCCAACATTCATTGATGCACTTAAAGATCTTGACGACTGTCTGACACTATGCTTCTTATTCAGTACTTTTCCATCAATGCCGCACATACCCAGAGAACAAGGCATACTTTGTAGAAAGTTGACTATTGAATTTTTGCATGCAGTAATGGCAGCAAAAGCTCTTAAGAAAGTATTTATTTCTATTAAGGGTTATTATTATCAAGCTGAAATTAAAGGACAAACCATTACATGGATTGTACCACATCAATTTGGTTTTGAACCACAGAAAAAATCTGAAGTAGATTTCAAGATGATGTCTATTTTTGTTGAATTTTATGTCACAATGCTTGGATTTGTTAACTACAGACTTTACCACACCTTAAATCTTTATTACCCACCAAAGTTTGGAAATGTCGGTTAGTATATTATTTAATTACCACTTTAGATTAAATAAATTGTGAAACAGATTGTAAATATAAATTGTATTAAAATTTCAGCTATTTCTGACAAAGCATTGGTAGATGAAGAAGCATTTGTTTCCGAAAGGATAAATGCACTTAATGTTTCTTTGATTAGTTTAAATCCTTCAGCACAAAATGAAGACGAAGAAGAAACTGAAATCGACAATTTTACAAATGTAATGATTACATTAAATATTATTAAAAATAGTTCTATTGTATAAAATTTAGAAGCAGTATTACATAAATTATACTTATTTTAGGAAATGGATGCTGACAAAATTGCAGAAGCTAAAGCTGAATTTGAAAAATCTAAGAAACTGAAGACAATTTTTAAAGGTTTAAAATTCTTTTTAAATCGTGAGGTACCAAGAGAATCACTTGTTTTTGTTCTTCGGTGTTTTGGAGGAGATGTTTCTTGGGATAAAACTTTATTTGTTGGCTCAACTTTTGATGAGAATGATGAAACTATTACTCATCAAATAGTGGATAGGCCCAGCATGAACAAACAATTTATTTCCAGGTAAAAATATTTATGTTTTGCTTCCTGCTAAATTTAATCTGAATACAAAAAATTTTGAATAAAATATGACGTTTACTTACGCAATAACATTAAAATCAGCCAATAAATAAAAAGTTATTATAGTTTCATGCAAAATGATCAAGAAATAAATGTATGAATAATTTATTATTAACCTTATTAAATCAAAGAATTTGTAATGATTATTATCCTTATAGTAGAAAAAACTTGATAATCTAAATTTCATATTAAAAGATGAGAGTTATTTGCATTTTCCATCTTAGTACTAACTGGGTTAGTTAACTTACTCGATTAATTATAATGATTTTTTTCAGGTATTACATACAGCCGCAGTGGGTCTTTGATTCCGTGAACGCGCGAGAGTTGCTGCCTGTAGAAAAGTATCTGATGGGCTGCACGCTGCCCCCGCATCTTTCACCTTTTTCGGATCCCCGTCGCGACCAAACCTACATTCCGCCGGAGGAAAGAGCATTAATGGATCCCGGTTACAAGCTGAATTATGGTACGACCAATTCCTTTTTGCATTAAAAAAACATCTCGCTAAAAAATATGAGCCAAAAATAATGAGCCCTAAATTTTGTTTTCGTTAATTATGTTCGTTTAATTTCCAGGCGAGGAAGAAGACGATATGGATGAGGACTCGGAGGCGGAAAAAGAAGAAGAGAAAGAAGAAAATGAAGAAGGGCCAATTGCTCAAAATGAAAAGAGTGACGATGAAGAGATGAGCGAAGACGATGAAGAGGAAGAGGAAGAAGATGAGGATGATGACGACGTTATTGAAGAAAAGACTAAAGGAAAATCTGGAAAGACTAGTGTGGAAGATCCCAAGGAAAAAGAAAGGCTACGCAAGGTAAACTAGTACCATTACTGCTATATTAAAATATTTTAGTTTTTTACTTTTGCGAAACGATCCGCGCACAGCTGAAAGTCGACTTGACGCGTTACTTTTTATCAATATACCACGCGAGCATTTACGAGCATATGCGTCATCTGTATACATTAAACAAATATTTTATTGCAGAAAAAGGAGATGAAGGTCAAGAGCGGAGAGATCGCAAAGGAGGATCCCTGGGAGAAGAGTCGACAGGAGAGGCAGGAATACCGTTTGCGCGAGAAACTGGTGAAAAACAAGCACCGAAAGTTGTACAAGAGCATGATGAAGGGTCGGGAGGACAGAGCCAAAGCCATCTGGCTACTGCGTAAAAAGAGGCGAGTTCACGAGGAGACCGAGAAAACGAAAAAGAAGGAGGCACGTAAAGCGAAGAGGACCGAGTCTAAGCTACCTAAGGCATAAACGGAGGAACTTTCGTAATTATCGTTAAGACGTTTGTAATTTAGTTATCATGTACACGAAACTTTATTTACATAAAAGTTAAATCAGAACCTCTACTGGTGACGAGATAAAAAAAAAGACACCGAATATTTATTTTCACTTTGCGACAAACGTCTTTATTAAATATCAAAACGAGATATACGCATCACCGTTGCGAAATGTTTAATAGCCGTTTAAAATGTTTCACGAGGCACCATTGTTCCGCCAATTCCGCTCGCAAGATGATACGAGCCCCAACAGTTTTTCGCACCGCGATTATCCCCGTTTCTCGTCATTTCGGAACTTTCTAACAAACCGAGCCGCGACCGCCTCGTCAGCGTGAAAAATTGGCCGCGGCGATTAACGAACCCGCAGAATCGCTTTAAAAAAAAAAACTCGTTCTATCCTTGGCTAGAACAATGAGTCACACTCCCCTACGGCGCTCGACTCTTAATATTCATTCGAGCCTCGCGAACCTTTCACACCTTAAGAACGAGAGCCGCGCGCCGGGCTCTTGTGCCTAAAAATGGTGAAGCCAAGAAGCGGCCCTTCGGGCTGCTTGCTCCTCGGTCACTTTCCTCGCAGATGTGCAGTTGCCTAAGTCTAGCCGCGTTTTAAGAAAAGCATATGTAGGGGGGAGCGCCGGAGGTCCGGTACACCCACGGGGCCTGCGCGCCCACGCTGCCTTCTTGGTTCACCGTCGCTCTCTTTCTATCGCCGCGAGCAGCCCGCGACGAAGGACTCCGAAGGCCAGACCCACGCGACTTTTTCTCGCGCCCACGTAATTGCCTACATAACGCACGCGTTTGCCTAAGGACGCGCTTAGAAACGCTACCGCGTGCCGGCCCGTGAGGTCGAGTCACTGCCGAGTGGCTCCTCATTTGGCGCTATGCGCACTGGGAGAGAGGACGGCTCCGTCAATGAGTATAGTACATCTCCGGTGTGTATCAATCATGCCGCGGCGAAGAAATTTCAGTTTTTTTTTTATCCTCGGCGCCGAGCTTTCATCATTGACGAGTGTCCGCCGGCGTGATTAGGCCTCGTAAACTTTCCTTGTAAACAGACATTTATTTTTTCGACGAGACCGTATTGAGATGATGTATGTAATTGACTGAGTGAGGCTTGCTGCTATATGATTGATACGTACTGACCGGCGACTTAATGCAGACACTCCGAGGGGAGTTTACCTCTTTTTTTTTTTCATTTATCTTATGGGTCTTGTGCATCTGAATAAACGACTGTATAACTTTTTACGATATCCGGTTGTGCGGTGGGTAACTTTTGCTCGGGGGAAAATGCAATCGATTCTAATAAATAATGTTTTAATTTTAATCGAGTTGGATTATGAGATACACAATCTTTTTTTTCAGTCCTATACTTTGTGTAATTAGAAAACAACAATTAGGGATGTAATTTACTTTAGATCGGTGTAGATAAAAAAGCCACGTAACTTCTTTTAAGAGGAAACATATGTGATTTAAATACAAAAAGTTTGAGGAATCGTGTAGGTATGTACAAGAGATAATATTTAAATGGTTTTTTGCCGCTTTTGTAAAATAATTTTATGATAGGACTGTCGTCAAAATAGGCCAAAAAATGCATATTTATTTAATTTAAAAAATATTTATTTAATTCTGGTGACACTTAATGGTTAACTTATGTTCCTTACACTTACATGTAATACAAAGAAGTGAACAAACTTTGAAGCAATAGGCTTCGGTAGAATTGAGAGTACAGTATAGTTTTTAATCAAATTCTTTTCTTTAATAAAAAAATTATCTCAATAATATTTCGTTTAAGTTAAGTTATATAAATATTAGGTTAAAGATAATTTTACAACAGAAAGTAAAACATGGTAAGACGCATATAGTTATAATAATTATAATAAAATTAACAATAAAAGAGCGATATTGTAATTTTTAAAGACATTCGAAAAAATACGGACACCAATTGTACATCACTTACCTTTAATAAATTCTGTTAGAACCTTTTTAAAATTTTTCAAAAGGAGATTCGATTTTGTCTTTTTTATCTTTACTTTTCTTTCTTAACAATTTCGAGGTTGCAGATGTGTAAAAGATAAAATAAAGACAAAAAAAAGACAAAATCGAATCTTCTTTTTGAAAATTTCAAAAATGTTCTACAAGAATTTATTAAAATTTATAATGTACATAAATACATAATCAAGAGGTTAAACAATTTTTGTAATTGAATATTCAGAAAAAAAAATTATTTTTTGACGATAGTAAGCCTTACCTTAAAAAAAGAAAGTGTTAACGTTTACAATTTTAAAAGGTAGAATCACTTTAGTGAATCGTGCAGCAACGTTTTTTTTTTCGATCTTTACGCCTAATCACTACCCTGGTAAAAATCATTTCGACATTTCGTTTCCATTCTCACTTGAAATAATGATCTGCGATGGGCGCATTATGAGTGATGCGCAATTAAGGGCGGCGTCTACTCACTAATTTGCGAAATAACGCACTCATAAAATTGCGGATAAAAGGCGAAAAAAAAGTGCAGCGGAAGGCATGCAAATGGAGTGATGTAAAAGAACCATTAACCTGTACAGCGTGCAATGCTACTCCCATTATTTAACATATTCCCATTTGTTTGCCTTTTTGATCTTATTATATTGCAGATGAGCCATAAAAACGTCTTTTACGTTCACTTAAAAAGAAAAAATCTTGAAATAATTTATTTAAATTGGTACATCTGCAGTTTCTTTTTATATAACCGTTTGATGTTAAACTAAATTCATCAATCACTGCGTAAAATAATTTCTAATACAAAAAAGGCAGAAATAATTTTACTAGTTTTAACAAAAAGTTTCAGCGCAGGATATCCATTAGCATTGGCGTCAATGATGGATTACCGGAAAACGAAACCCGAAGACATTTGCAAAAGGCACACTAAAAGTGAAAGGATCAACTCAAAGATTCTTCAAATGGCTCATACACCGTCCTCTCAGCTTTCCTTGCGAAATTCGATTCGCTTGGCTTCTATAAACTTTTATGCTAAAAAACAAATGGAATCAGATCCTTTTCGAATCAAATG
>JAWWEN010050563.1:0-11359 GCA_035582955.1 Sycophila texana
TTTTTAAAGAGGCTATGCCGATGACCGAGGTTTTATATTCCTCTGGATTTAGCAATATTATAAGTTAACTTGAATGAACATTATTTGTAAGTTATGGGACGTAACAGTAGTAATAACAATGAAAAAATAAAGTGATAAAAAATAGCAAAGTTTACGCTACATTGAGAAACATTTTAAAATTTTTTTACTACAAAAGATTTCTTTCATTAAGTACCGGTAAATTTTATTAGTTAAATACAAACAAATATTAATTTGTCCTAATTTTACATTTTAAACTAAATATTTGTATTCGTTAATTTATTTTGAAAAATAAATTCTGTAATGTACTTATTGTTAATCTTAAGTCAGTAAAGATTAAATGACAAAATAAAACCTGATTAACATCGGCTATAGGAAAAAATTATCAACAACTTTACAGTAAGTAAATAAAGTCCCTTGGTATAACTTTAGAATTTTCTTATCTTTTAATTGGTATACTCTTCTTTATATTTTTATGTAAGTGCATTGTGTCTGTTCAATATTAAAACAGAAAATAAATATTATATTATAGGAAATAATAAATTTAAAAGCTCAGTAAAGAATTGTAAATTATCGACAATTTTACAATAAGTAAATAAAGTTGCACTTAGTATAACTTTTAGAATTTTCTTATTTTTTTCTTTTTTTCTTTATATTTCTAAGTAACTGCATTAATATTATGTCTGTGCAATATTAAATAAATAAATATTATATTAAAAGCTCAGTATCGAATTGTAAGTTTGATGCCTATAAAGATAAATAAACCTTACGTACATACATATACAGTACTTATCAGCATTATTTAAAAAAAAAAATAAAATAAAAAACCGTAAAGATAATCAAGCTGAGAATGATTGTTTCCACGTTTTCATAGTTATACAAGTTGCTTGATTGATTCATCGATCAAAATAACAAAGGCGGACTTTTACAAAATTGCTCTTTACTCATACACACTTAGCTCACGATAATCAAGCAAAAGGTAAAACGTAAACAAGAAAAGTCAACCGGTCGATCGGTTTTACGAGAGTCAGAGCTGATCAAGCCCGCGCGTACGCCGTACAGTAGATAAGAGGCTTGAATGCGTAGAAGCTTTTCGCGCGCTGTTGCCGCGTTGGCTCCGCCTCGCGGCGAGCCGTGCGCAGTGCGTCGCCGGGCCGTTACGGCGCAGTTGAACTTGCGCCGTTGCGCGAGTCTGGACAAAGCACCGGTAATAATATACAGGCATAACCGGGGAAAGCCTTGCGCCGATTTATTCAAGTCGGTCCCCTGCGCGTCGCCGGTCGCGCCCATCGGCTTCAGTGCACCGTCGCAGTTTTCCTGCGGACCTTGAGCAGAGCTCATCGTTTCGAGCAGTGCTATTTTATCGAACAGATTCTTCGGGGGAAATTAATAGCTTATGTGCATGGATACATTATTCGAGCCTCGATTGCGTCAGCCGTTATATAGACGTTTTGTCGGCTAAGCCTGCATGACACTGGACACTATTGCGTTTTCGAGAGGACAAAGGATTTTTCGAGGATTTATATGTGACGTTTAAGTATTTTCATGATACTTTTCTACGTTTTGTTAGTGGTAAGTGTGAGACGTTTTATATTTTTTATCATTCGGCAGAATGTTTAGCTGATTCTTGGCTCCGACTTTTTTTTTTTTTTAAGTGTTCGCTTTTATTTTCACGAGACACTCGTAGAATGATTATTTATTGGTGATTTCTTTTTAAATTTAATAGATTATACGTATTTTGAATAGATTTAGTCAATTTCATTTATTTACGATTTAAATACATGTACTATATATAGAATATATAATAATAAATTACATTTATTTTACGATTTTATTAACAGTTGTACTTGTAGTTTGATTTTAATCTTAGAAGTTTTATTATATTACACACGTAAGGAAATGTAAAAAATATTCCGCAGAAGATCGCAAGAGAGTGGAGCTCGGCTCCACCTCGGACGATAAATATATGCGATCTAAGGCTTTCGTTTTATTTACTTCTGTGGTATAATTACGTACTATAACTATTTTTTTTGCCTGCGCGCAGATTCTCGAATTGATACGAAAAAGAAATATATGATACATTCAAACCAGTGTCAAAAAAAGAATATTTTTTTATAATAAAATCAATTCTTTTATTCCAGGTAATAAAATATCACATGTTAAATAATTTTTTATTCTTACAGATTAGTGCATTTAACAGACATTTATGTGAATAATCTGCGTTAAAAAAATGGCTTCGACAAACCATAGTCTGGTTAATGAGTTTAATGCCATTCAAACTATAGAACAATTAAATGAGAAAGCTCCTAAGCTGCACAATTATTTTCAGACAGTATGTGGACTTACTAGAAAATTTAATTTTCTAGATATAAATAACACAGGCCGTGTAAAGAAGATTAGTCCTAATGCCCAGAAAAAGCAATTGAATATAAAAAATGACAAACATTTACTTCAAGCTTTATATGAAAGACAGCCGCACCGAGCAGTTCAAGAAATTTTGATTGGATCAACTATATTTTGTCAAATATCATCTGAAACAGTTGAAAACCGCTATAAGAAAATACTAAGTGAGGTTCCTAAATGTAATATATCAGAATTACCACCATTTTTATGGCAGAGTCCTACTGTAGAAGAGAAAGATAATAACCAGATTAACAGAGATTTTACTCCAGGAGAAATCAGCAGGAAATTGCTATCGAAAATTCACGATCCTCTAGCTAATTCAAGAACTGTAGGTCTTGACAAAATTGCATTCTCGAATTTATACGACGGAGACCATCTTTGTTTACTTCTAACATCATTTTTCAATGCTTGTTTGAGAGTTCAAGCTGTGCCAGATGTTTGGAAAAAGATGTATTCTGTTTTAGTTAAAAATTCTAAAGAATTGGAGGATGATGATCTTAAGAATTGGCATACAGTGACGATGATTAATAGTATTCCAAAACTTTTTCAATCATTGATAGCAGCAAGATTAATTGTCTGGGCCAAAAATAATCATCGATTAAGTGCTACACAAAAAGGCTTACTTATGTATAATGCTGCTTGTGAGAGTAGCTATATTCTCCAAGAATGTCAAAAATGTGCAGAGAAAAATAATCATGATTTGACTGTTGCATGGTTGGATTTTTCAAATGCTTCAGATTCTATTCCTCAAGAAGCAGTATCTTACTCACTTATTCGACATTCAGTGCCAATATCAATGAGGAATGTTATTCAAAGTTCATTACAGAATGTAGAAACAAAAATTAGATTGTCTAAAGCAGATAGTGGATTTACAAATCCCATTA
The DNA here is from genome assembly GCA_035582955.1 of Sycophila texana. Classification (NCBI taxonomy): domain Eukaryota; kingdom Metazoa; phylum Arthropoda; class Insecta; order Hymenoptera; family Eurytomidae; genus Sycophila; species Sycophila texana. The sequence goes on from JAWWEN010050563.1 coordinate 3,306, forward strand.
AAATTTTAAAAGGATTACCACAAGGATGTCCAATAAATCCAATTCTTTTGGATCTAGTTTTTGAACCTATTTTACGGACTTTAGCTGCTGAAAATAATAATATGTTTCATATGTTCAATAACAAAATTAATCATTTTGCCATCCCAAATGAACTTGTCCTAATTGCTGATTCAGCAACAAAGTTACAAGATTTATTGAAATTAGTTGAGAATACTGCAAAGACAATTGGAATACAATTTAAGACTGACAACTGTTCAACGTACCATTATGACAGCAAGTTAAATAAAATTAAAGACAGCTCATTTAAATTTTTTGGACAAAAATTAACAATTCTACCAGAAGAGAAAATAATTGACTATTTTGGAGTAAGACAAGGTTTATCAATTGGGCAAGATGGTATTCCGACAGTTCAAGAAATGATCGAAAGTGTTGTTTCTATTAGTGATTCCAAATTAAATATTTTCCAAAAAAGTAAAGCTATTCAAATCTTTGTCATGCCTCGTGCTGAAAATTGCTTAAGAGGATTACAAAATTTCGATAAGGAATTCATAACAGAAATGGACAAGATGTTGCAGGATAGATTCAAGTCATGGTTAGCGATACCAGAAGATGCAACAGCAGAATCAGTAGTTTTTCAGTGTGCAAGTCTCTCTCGAAATAAGGATACATCCAGTTATCTTCCTTTACTGGATTTATTTTATATAATGAAAATTGTTCATGCCTTTAAGATGCTTACATCTGATGATGAAATAGTAAAAAAAATCGCTGTTGGTTCTCTAACTGCAGAAGTAATGGAATTGCTACAAAAAAAGCCAAAATCTCAAATGACCATGGAGCAAATTATTAAATATTTATCTGGTGGACTGCATACAAAAGTTACAGAAAGTAATTCAGTTTGGAAAATGGCCCGAGAAGCAACATTACATCTCAAAATGAAAATCAATTTCATGTGGAATTACGATACTAATAGTGACAAAATTCAGATAGTAGTAAAAAAAAACAAATCTAAAAAAATTTTAAAAGGAGACTGGAACACTAATGTTTCACGTTATTTAAAAACGGCACTAACTAATTACTATATAAATGAAGTTAGGAAGAACAATCAAGGTAAGACTCTTTAGAAACATGGTAAATAAAATTGTTGAAATACTTTTTTTTTTAATATTAACTTTTTTGTTTTATAAAGGAGATGGTAAGAATTCTGGACCAAAATCTGGATCCAACTCTGGACCAAAATCTGGATCCAACTCTAGACCGAAATCTGGTCTAACATCTGGGCAGAAGCCTGGACCGAAATTTGGACCAACAAAAGCAATGAACAAAGCTGTTCTTCAGAATGTTCCAATGGAAAAAGCACCATTCAATGCGCTTTTTGGATTTCCACCCATTTATTCTCAACAACCATTTGTACAGGGTGTTATTTATTAAGTAGCCAACATTCTTTTTAAAATAGTTTATCTGTATTATTTAGTTTTATAAAACTTTAATTTACTTCTCACGGTACTGACAAATCGCTAATGATTTTGTTAAAGAAAGTATACTGTAAAATAAGCGTGTTATTACATTGTAAAAGTTTATTTTCATTCAATCATTTTCAAGATAAATGAAATGCTTATCTTAAAATATTTATATAAAATACAGTACTTTTACAAAGTATTTGTTATAAACATTGTGTGATACTGGCGTTACAGTTATTATGCAATGTTATAAAAATATATTATTTTATAATTCAGATAATTTTATATTTCAGATATATTGATTCAAATTAACTATATTTTTCTTTTATTTTTAAGATACTTAAATCTAAATATTGTTTGCTAATTGTAAGGATATTTTATAACCTTCTATAGAGCGAATAGAAATATCTGTTTTTAATTTGATGTCATCCAATGCAAATGTCGAGTTGATGATATAATTTTGCAGAATGTTAGCCAATATTATTTTCAATGACATTATTGCGTATTTTTGACCTAAGAAAATAAAAAGAAATGTACAGAAATGAATTTTGGTTTTACTAATATCGGTTCAACTTAAACTTACCAATACAGCCCATAGGTCCTGCACTGAAGGGTATAAAACTGTACGGGTGTCGTTGATCATTTTTGTCGCGTTCAAAGCGTTCAGGAATAAACTTTTCAGGACTGTCCCAATATTTCGCATTTCTATGAGTTATGAATGGAGCTATTACTATTTGACAATTTCTTGGAAGCGTGCAATGATCTAAAATAATATAAAAATGAAGTGTCAAGTAAAAGGGTTTTTTCAACTGCATTTTAAAAATTTTTCATCAAAACTTTTGCATCACCTAATTTTATTTCTCCACTCAACTGCCTGGCCATTAACGAAGCAATAGGAAATAGTCGAAGTGTTTCTTTTATTACCATTTCAAGGTACTTCAGCTTAGATAAGCTTTCAATGTTTATACATCCATCGCTAAGAACTTCATTCACTTCGGCTCTCGCTTTATCTTGAACTCGCTTATGAATGCCTAACATAAGTATTGAAAAGCTGCTGATCACTGCTAAAGTATCTTGTGACTAAAATCATTCATTTGTGTTTATTTCAATTCACTTTAAAGTTATATTTATTTAAACGTATTGAAATAATTAAATCGATCGTAACAAACAATAGAATTAAAAATTTATTATACAATAATTAATTTCAATATTATTCAAGTTTCTTAAATATATACTAGCAAAAAAAGTTTGTTTATTCTATTGCGCTATGTAGTGTTAGCTTATGTTGTAAATTTTTAAATGAAATATTAGATAAATAATTAGATAAATAAAAAATAAGTTCGACGATCGTACCGCAATGTAAACAGTGTAAATTTCGTCTCTTAATTGCTCATCGTCCAAAACATTAGCAGCGCTGTTTATGTCTAGAAGTCTTTGCAAAATAGACGTTTTATTATCTCCCTCGCGAAGTTTTCGTCGTCTTTCTTCTATGCACTGTTTAAAAAAGGTAATTCTAAATAAAAAGTTAATGTCCGTTTACATATTCATACCTACACGCTCCGTAAAGTTATGTATAATTTTTTGCGCTTGTAGTTGTTTCGTATATTTGGATGTAAACCAAAAAATCCAATCAGGATATAACCATACCTTCAACATTCTATCGTATATAATTTTGTACATTCTAAATCAAATTTTAGAGGAAAATGCTATTGTTATTAAAGTATAAACTAACAAATCTAATATCCGTAGTAAATTATAGAATATACCGAAAAAACTTACTCAGAAGTGTAATGCACAAATTCCTTATTAGGATTATCTAATGCATTTGCATTTTCATAGCCCATAACAGTTTCTGCAAATTAAAAGTATTAAAAATAATTTGCAAGATTGTAAAATGCTTATTATAGCGTTGACGCGTTAATATATACACATACCGCTTACAATATCGATCGTGCATCCCTCCATGTAACTCCAAACATCAAATTCATCTCTACCTACTAAACATTCCAATCTCTTTACTAAATGTTTACTGTGACGATCGAAGGGTTCGACGAACTCATTCAAGATTTTTTGATTAATAATGTGCGATATTGTTTTTCTGTGAGATCTCCAAAGTTGTCCTGACGGAACAATTAATTAATCGACATGAATAATCATATTTAATACATCATTAATAAATTACTAATAAAACATACAGTACCAGATCCACTAATTAAACCATCGCCTATAAATGGACGCAGGAATTTATAAACAATTCCTTTATTAGCCGCTTGCTGACTATTCAAAATTGCCTAATAGAATTTCACAGTATCAAATATTTAAGTATAAATATAGACGCAACAATAATTGATCGATTCAAAAATTTATTCATATAGAATATAATTATGGCATTTGAAATTTTGAACGAAAATAATATATTTCTTTTTGTCATCGATGAAGCTTGCTTGTTACGCGAACGCATTTTTAATTATTACCACGACTCTTCCTCTAAATATTTTTTACAAAATCCTTAAAATTTTAAAAAGTCCTTTAATTTTAAAGAATTTTAAAAATTCTTAAAATTTTTGCAAGTCTGCCATGCTTTAGACTATATGCATCGAAGTAATTCTAAATCATTTTTTTAAAGGGGAAAGCCGTAGGAGGTAACAAGTAACTAGATGTCGAAAGATATCTTTCTTGAGAAATTTCTCGGTATGATGCCGGTCTTCGAGGAGGTTCTTGAGTTGCCTGCAAAGAAGCACCGACGATACGTGCGCGGAAAGTGAATTATACCTGCGCACCGGTCGCGATACAATCGCGGCTCTATTATATACGCGAATATATAACGTCGTTGCACTGTCGAGCTCTCTAATTTCTTTTTATGCAGAGTGTTTTACACCCTGTGATAGTTGATTTTGATGGAATTTTTTGAAAACTGCAACGTTGCTTGAAAATTTCTATAGGTGCTAGACAAGGGTGCATAGATTTGCCATCCTTGTCTAGCATCTACAGATTTTCAAACGACATTGCATTTTTTCAAAAAAATTCCACCAAAATCAACTATCACAGGGGTACATCCTAAGGTTTAGAAAAAAATTACAGTTATTTTTTCGTAAAAATAATGAGTGTTGCTATAATCCTTTCACGATTGTATTCTTTTTATATATGTTTTTGGAAAAAAGTGAATAAATGCAGACTTAAATTACTGCATAATTATAAATACAAAAGTATTCTCTTACCTCGATATCACGTGGCTCGATGATCACAACGTACAAAGTCGGACCCATCCAAAGTCTTATTGGTGATGTCGCGTTAATGTAAGGGGCTACGACATCCACAATGCGTTCAAGTAATTCTATAAAAAATAATAGCGAATTCATCTATTTTAGATTGAAATTTATTATTATATTGAAAAACTATAATAAACGAACGCAGGTAGTATATATACTGTAGAAAAATATTTAAAATAAAATCCTTGACTTTTTAATAAATTTTTTCGATTTTTTTCATGTTTAATTAATGATTGTTGATAAGAAAAAATAAAAACTATTTATTAAGTTCTTCAAGCGTTTTATCACGAACCTTTAACACCACCCCTTAAAAAGCCGATAACAGTTCAAAATACCGATATCCCTCTACATCTTCGAGTACAATGCACCTGCGCTGCGACGATAATTTATATATATATATATAAACAAAAAAGATTGCCAATGTAGCCCCATCCTCCCTTAAATTTATCGTTTGTTGATCAATGTTTTTACCCTCTCGATAATTTTTATGATAGCCAGTAATCTTTAGTACTCTATCTTTTTATGATATAACTAGTCCATTATATTAAAAGCGCGCTACGTGCGCAAATGGCTTTTTTTACGTTAGCGTTAAATGTCAGATTTGCACAATTAAATTGTTTACCTATTTTTCTACTAAACTCCATGTCGAGAGTATAATAATAAAATGACCTCCAATTCGAGTCTATTTGCTTGCTCCCTTTTATAATTTAAATTAGATTCGGGCACTAATTTCTTTATACTTATTAGAGGATAAGCAATATTCACATTAAAAACTACCCCATAATTTGTTTAGCTACTTGATAATAAGTTTTTATAATAGCAAAGAGATTTAAAACAAGATTTACTTCGTACACTTCAATTAAATGCATAATTATTTTCTCAACAAATACTTACGATCCGATTTGCATGCGAATTTTAAAGCATTTCCAATTATAGGATAAGCTCGTGGTCCGGGAAGTTTCAAGGCAAGCTTAATGAATCTCCATTTATGTACAATAAAATTGATAGTTATTGCAACGAAAGTAGTTAAGAGCATGCCAATCACAATGTCTGTTAAAAGATTAAGGAAACACTGCTGTTATAAAATTGTAACAATAACTGTATAAATGTTATTTGTAAAAATACACTAAAAATTTTTTTCGCAAAAATTACGACGAAAGTCGCAGCAATACGCGTGGGACGATTTGAAAATACTGAAGATTTTGACGGGAAAATCACTGTAACATTTAATGGTTGATGAAGTTTTGCATTATTTTTGCAAAAAAAGCTCTGTATTTTCACGTAAAAATTATCGAGCAAACCGTCCCATGATTTTTTTCCCACGTTTTTTCATTTTTACGAGAAAATTCATTCAGTTTACAGGATGAGTTATTACTTACCTCCAAAGTACAAAAATAATTGTTGAAAATTGTAAGCACCCATAGCTATAAGATAAACTTTTTTTCACAAATCTACTATTGCAAGATTCTCGAACGCCCGAAAGATCGGTAGGAAGTCTATTTAATCAAATCAGTAGACATTGAACTAAAAAAGTAAACTAATACATGCTTATTATATTCATTATCTGTCACACAAAACACACATTTTCTTACTTAAAAGGCCTGCGTTAAATTGGCTCCGGTCATCCGAAATTTCGAAAATGCCCAGCGTCTGCAACTGTTGATCTAGTCGCCCGTTTATAAACCTGCAAAAATCATAACACTATAACCGGTTTTTTTAATATCCTCCCACCTGAGCTACAAGCTCATCACGAAAACAGTAGTTTACAATTGATAATAGCGAGTTTTAATAACCGTGCACGACCAGAGACTTTGACATTTCGACAAAAGTAAAAAATTTTTACTCCTCGCAATTAATTTATTAACTTACCCTGAAGTACTATTTACTAACGCGTTATAAAAATAATAATATATAAACGTCTAGAACTGCGTGCATCGCTAAATATATCCAACTGGTTTACGAGTCGATGGGCTCGACTGTGTATAAATACTGAAAAATGAAAATGACGAACTCCGTTCTTCCGATCTCAGAGGAGCCACTGAGTTACTATTGAACACTGAAGTCTTACTTTCGCATTTTATTGCAATCCCCACCTTGAAATAGCTCACCGGTACTTTGGGTCTAGAAGTTTATCATCGATACGTGATTTTATTTTAAATTGCCGTGTTGTGCCAAATATGTAACGGCATTTAACTTGACCGTCGCCCTCTGTATGAAACGCAATTGCTTTACGCTGATCTTGTTTTCACCTTTAAAAATTTTACGACATTAAACGAAAGTATAAAATTGTTAAGTGCATTTATTATAAGGTGTAATGTACCTATAAATCACAAAAATTTAATTTAATTGTACTTTAACAATGGTATTACGATTAAAAAAAAAAAATGAATTCGTATAATTTTTATTTAAAGTATTTAAAGTGAGTTAGTTAAAAATATTTCTTAAAATACAATCCAACACAATCCAATTTAAACTGACTCGAATTAAAACCAAGAGCGTTGAAGCAGTCGTTGACATTTCGCGCAAGCAAAGTAAGACCAAGGCCTATTTAGACGAGTTTCGTTAATAGCGGCATGGACCATTTCTCTTGCAGACAATCAGCATGATTGATATTCGTTCCAAAAAGAACAAGGCGTAAAAATTTCCATAATCGAATTAAAAATGCTAGTAATGGCACAATTTAAATGCAGATTCTGATGAGAAAGGTTTAAAAATTTTCATTTAGTCGTTTTGAAAACTAAATAAAGTATTATAGATTAAAAAGTTTTATTGAGAAATAGAGAAATAGGTAGAATAATTATTATCAATTTTTTTTGAACGATTTATTATTATTAATTCAACAAAAAAAATTATTACCTTGAAAAAAAAGATAAAAGTAAATTTTGTTCGTAACTGATTCAAAGTCAATGATCTGTATAAATTTTGAAAATTTTCCATCATGACCACTTTAAATGAACCATTTAAGTTAATCATATTATTTAATTCTGAACTCCGGACAATTATATTAATAAACGAACAACTTGGCCACGCAACTGTTTCAAGATTTCACGTAGAATTAAACATTGTTTCATATTTTTTACATTTTTTTTTGTTTGAATTGCACTCTAAAGCCTAAAGAGTAAAATCTGGAAAAAGTAAAGATTAAAACGTGCGTTTTAATCTTTTAAAAGATTAAAACGCTCGTTTTCTACTTCTTAAAGAGTAAAATGTAGTTTTTAATCTTTTAAAAGATTAATTTGATGTATTTACTCTTTTCGTAAAGATTAAATTATAGGTTTTCTACTTTATAAAGAGGTAAAATCGATTGTAAATGTTCAAAAGAATAATT
>JAWWEN010050584.1:0-11358 GCA_035582955.1 Sycophila texana
TGTGACTAAAAAGTATCACTTTACTCCCTCTGCGGAGGTCAATAAAGTGGACTTTTCAAGTGATTAGGGTGAAAAAGGTATTATAACACATTATTTTTTGAACCTTTTCGAATGAAGATACTCTGTACGAGTTATTAAATCAGAGGCTGTATCACCGAAAAAAATGCCACACAAAGTTTTAAATAAATTTATATAAAAAAATTCCTTTAGCAAACTCTAGAGCTTGTGTATAATACTTTATATAGTTCTTTATATTTTAGCATAATGAAACTTTACATAATCAAGCTTTCTCGTCTCCGCGTATGGATAGAATCCGCGATCCAAAGATGAGATACTGTCTAGTCAGTAAATTTCCTTTCTCCGCTGCGGCATCAAGGCTAACCGCCAAGGCATTTTATTTCAATTTACCCATTACCCCAAATTTTCTTTCACCAGTAAACTCGCAACGCAATTTGAAAGAACAAAGATGACAAGATAAAGTAGAAAAAAAATACAGAAAATGTCCTCTAATATCATTAAATGTTGTGACTCTCTATCCGCCAGGATCTGTTTTACCCTTCCAAAGCAATGGTCCCCCATCGTGAAAAAAAAGTCGCTCCCTCTATATACATACCTGCGACGAATTTCGCCAATCAGACCGGCAGTCGTTTATCGCGTCATCACGCCGCCGCTCGCTCTGTAATGGCGATGGGAATTCTCGATAGCGTGCCGCCAAATTATGCCCGCCGGCTGCTCACGCCAAAAATAAAAAAAAAAAAAGAAAGAAAGGAGGCCGTGCGCGGGCACGCCACGTCCCTTAATTTCATTCCCCGGCTCCTTCCTTACGTGCGGGCTTTTTTTTTTTTATTCCACGCTGCGCCACCCAATGAAAGTGAGTCATTCGCGCGGCGCACAAAGGCCGAGCGGTCCGCCCTAAAAGCGCGTTCGTACAGCCGGTCGAGAAAAGAGGGGTCGAACGAGCTGCCACCGGCGCGTGCTGGTCCCCGGGAGTGACGTAATTACATTTAACGTTTAACGAGCCAACTCCCGCTAGAAAATGGCCGTGTATGCTCTGCTGGTTGCAAACAGTAAAGCCATTACGGGCGGCGCGCGCTACAAGGCGGGGGTGAGAAACTGGCTGATGGACTTTCCTTTTTTGGTTCTCCACTTTTGTCCCTTGGCCGGGCGTGGAATCGCGTTTCGAGGCGACTAATTCGAAGAACCTTTAAACTTCGTAATCACTTCTTTTTTTTTACTGAATTGCGCAGCGCCGGAGTTGGTTTGCTGGACTGGATGACGTCCTTTGTTAAGTGCTGCAGTCAGAAGGGTAGTTCTCGGGGTGGGACCAGCTTTGTAATGAAATTTTGTCGGAGTCGAATTTAATAATATGACTTTTTTATGGCCCAGTAGTTGATAGAAATCCTTTTTTTAGCGATTCAGTTGATAATTAATTGTCATTCGATTGATTTAAAGTTGATGAAAAAATTTTGCATTTTTCTTTTAATGAATTTAGTAGCTTATCGACTTTATAATAGTTTTATCTATTGATAAATTTTATATTCATAAATTTCTGTACTTTCTATCGAATATAAAATATTAATTTCTCTAGAGAAGTATGAAGAGATTTCATAGAGTCATCGAGAAGAAGATTTGCAGTACTTTTTGGGCATCTACTGGTTTGTTCATTGATTATTTTTTTGTTGATTCAAATTGATAATATTTGTTGGCAAACAAAAGCGAAGTTTCGTGTTGAACTTAAAAGAAAGTAAAATTGTATACCAGTGAAGTTGATGTTAAATTACGATTGCATTTATTATTACTAAATAGCTGTTAAAAAAGATGTATTAGTAAAATTGAAATCTTCAAAAAAATCTTTTATTCACCCACAGCTAGTTAATTTTCATATTTAAATTAAGAAAATAAATAAATATTTTTGGAGGGACTATAGTGTGTTTATACATTCTGCTTTTACATATCCGCATATTGAGCTTGTGTTTTTTTATTTTAGATTAAATACTCATCTTGGTAATTAGACGAGTCTTCGTCTAATCCTAGAAAAAAGTAAAAGAAGATAATTCACAATTTATTGCATTAAACTATTTAAAATGTGGAAAAAAAAAATTACGATAAATATAACGCACTAATCTTCCCGCATAACGAAAAATCACGGCAACCGCTAAGACGTTCATCCGCTAAAGTTATTCAAGTATACAATGCCATTGAAAACCGAAGCCGAGCAATTACTATTTTCGCATTTCATAAAAAGCCCCGTCGTCGCCGACGCGACGGTCGAAAATAACCCCCCGGAGGAAGTCGGATTTAATGCACCGTCTCCATCGCATCGGCGAGCAAATGAGGGTACCCGCGGGAGTCGCCACGGAGTTCCTTGCCAAAGCCAGCTGGCTTGAAATAATTGACCGTCCGATGCCGCTGCCGGAGAAAAGGTCCATTTGCGGAATTGCTCAAATCGCTATCGGCAATTTCTGGAAGAGCCGCGCTGCCACCGGCAGAAGGGAGAGGAGCGAGAGTGAGAGGAGAGAGCATACAGCTCGACCGTCAAAGGTCCGCGGAAAAGTCGTTCCGTCCTCGGGGTTCGGTCCATTGTCGGAAAAATGACGCAGGGTCGAAAAATCCCCCGGACTTTCCTTCGATGCCCCCGATGGACTCGCGGAACGTAGTCGCGCTCCTCCTTCCCGGTATATATAGTGTATATATATATATCTGTATACAGAGGCATCCCGGCGCGGTCTGAATGCTTGTCAGCGGCAAAAGATGGCTTTTGTTGGCAAGGCCGAGTGGGACTAGTGGCTCAAGGAAAATTGTTCATTGTGCGCGCTGGATTCTCTCTCGCTCTGTCCTTTTCCCTCGATATCTTTATTTCTGTCTCTCTATCTCGGCGAGAGGGCCGTAAGCACGATGTGGAACGAGAATGAAACAGCCGGCGGACGAGTTCCCGTTATACTCCGTCTCTTATTTTCTAGGCTTTTGAATCGAAATGGTTAAGGATGGCTTTCGAGGAGATAGTGGTATCATTTGACTTAATGCACCTATCGACTGAGACTATTTTTTAGAAAGAAAATGCTTTTCGCGGATATTGTGATGTAAAAGTATTTTTTCAAGTATATTTTCGTATTGAAATTTTTTTTTAGAATAGTAGACTATTTTATGATTTAGTTCGAGCTATAAACAAAGAATGAGAAATTTTTTGCTAAATATTAAGAAAAAAAGAATGTTCCTTCTCTTTTTAGTAAATACACAAAGAAAAATAAAAAATTATTATTTAAAATTACAGTAGTCAATTTTACAGTAGTTTTTTTTTTGTAAAATTTATAGAATTCTTGTACCTAAATTCTAAAAGAATCTATTGTAATTTTTCCAAAAATAGCAGAAGACTTATAAATTGACTACAACAATCTGTATAGTAGAGAATTTTTTTAACTGTGCTTAATGGAAAACCGGGGTAAAAGTAAAGTTAGTGAAAAATTGCTTAATGCCGCAGACAATATTGCTCTATTGACGAATGAGTTAAGGCATCTTCTTCAATTTCGCTTTTGAAAATTGAGCAATTTTGCACCGTTAAAATTTACAGAATATTATCAGCAAAAATTCTGGTCATGCCATCTCCATCAAAAGCTTTACTGCGAAGCTTCAGTGGTCCTATAACTTAATAACTTAATTCTTATCTTGTATTGATTGTATTTGCAGAATAATTGCAAAAGAATTAATAGATACTGATTTTGAATCCATTTAAAAAATAAAACCAACTAAAATAAGAAGGTCCTTAATAAAACAATTAAAAAATCTATGATTTGCATCAACTAAAGATGCTTTTCATCTCCATGAAAAAAAAAAAAAAAAAAAACTCATAGTAGTATGTCCACATCACACCATATCTTATCAGATGCACCAACCAACGAAATACACGCAAATGAAACTAAAAATGAAAGAAATTCATAAAAAAAAAAGAGTGAAAGAAATCAGGAGAGTTGCATTAAACATCCCCAGCTCCCAAGACAAAAAGCTCCGCATAATATTGCACCCGAAGCGCGTTTCAGTGATTTTTAATCACATATACATCCTCAGAGCCGCCGGAACCGCGCGTATCGCAAAAAGCTTTCTCGCCTGCGCATTGTCAGTGCAGAATTTTAATGGCATATGGATGTCGCCGAAGGGTCCCGTACACCCGTAGTAAAAAGAAAAAAAAAATGAAGCGCTGAATGCGCTCGGCTCTCGGATTCCGGACAGCGCGGCGAGACTCTCCATATGTACGGCGCGGCGCGCCACGAGAGCTTGCAGACGCGGTGTGCGCGCGCAGCGCGGGGTGGCGGCGAGAGGAAAAAAAAAAAATCGCACGCGCCGCTCAGCGCACAAAGGCCTAGCTCAAATTTTAATAATGGATTTATGCGCATATGCTTATAGGGACCGAGGCATTATTATTTTTCCCGCGCGACTGGGAGAGAAGGCTCTTTTGCTACGTGGGGTGGAGGTTCTTAGGGAGAAAAGCGTTTCAACGGCTATTGATTTTTTCCCTTAATGCGTCCGACGCTTTTGCATTGTTTTCGTGTCAAATTGTAATTTTAAAATAGGATGCATAATGTGCTTTCAGAGGGGGTATCGCATGCAGATGCGAGGACTTGAACGAGGTGGTTTAGACGCCCTCCAGTGCGCTGATACGTTTATGTTGTACAGATCTCGAAAAATATTTTCAGTGTTATATCGTAGTAACGTAAAAGACTTTGCTTTTAAAATTTTTTATCTGTACTTCCTATACATTTCTAAGAAACAACCAAAAAGATCGTTGTTTACAGCAGTTTCGTCACACTGAGCTTTTTATATAATTTGTTTAAAATTATTGTTTATGTATGTAGTCATTAGCGTTACGATATTTATGAATAATAAAATTAAATTTAATCACGCATAAAATGGAAAAAATGATATGTGCAGATCGTTATGTTGCTTATTCTTAGTATGTAGATGATTGATTGAAAAAATTTTAGGATTAATATCTTTCACATAATCAAATAGATTGACAACAACAATTTCACACACGCTACGTGCAAAAATATACTTTTTTTATCTCGTCTTTTCGACAGTCATGTTAGGTCATAATTTATTGATGAGTAAATCAAAGATTATTTATAAAACAGTAAATATTGTCTGAACAAATTGGAAATCCCCTTCTTTAGTAAAGGCAAATATGAACAAAAACTGGTTTTATCATTTTATTAAATATTCATCTAATCTAGAGTTTAATGATTTATTTGTTGAATTATTTAAAAAGTTTTGTACAGCACATATTATACTTTAGAGCCATGAAATGTCTTCTATAATATACATTTCGTCTGTTTTTAATCCTGTATCTATGACTGAGTTCAATTCCGCATAAAATTGTGATAGAACCTACTTGGATGCATTTTAAATAAACTTTTAAAAATTAACACTTACAAGTTATTTTATTCTGTAATGTTGCGTTATTTTCATTCATCATAAGTATTTTAGAAAAATAAATATATCTAATGCACCTTTTTTTTAACATTTTCGTATAAGTGGGTTAAAACAATAATTCAAAAGCTGCATTTTTTAATCCGACGTTAGTAAAGAGAAAGTTAAATAGAGCAATTATTTTTTTTTTTTTTATATAATAAAGCCATTGCTCCAAATCTACATACATTTACGAAATAAATCGAATGTAGTAAGTAAAATGATAAATCAAGTTCTAATTTTAAAACTTGATATCAACCTCACCATTGATAAATTGATACAATCGGTATCACACGCATATACAAATAGCAGAAAACATTTTTTTTTTTAAATTAAAAAAATAACGAATATAACTTCATGGCTCACCTCTCAATGACCGGCGAACCAAAAGAAAGCTCCTCATCAAGCCTTGAAAAAAAAATCGTCGCCACCACCTCAATTATCTTCCCAGACTGCAAGTCTAACAACTGAGAAAGAGCAAAAGTATCATAATATCGCTTCGTTACTTCCATCCAAGAGGGACTTTAGGGTCCGCACCTCCGCCTCGTCGCACTCCATCACAAGTTCCCGGCGTCTTCCAGCGCAACCCTTTCCCTTCCTTTTTTTTTCTTCAGCCTCGATCCCTTGGCCCGACCGCGCCGCCTCGGCGGCTCTCTCTCTTCCTCCTCGCGCCATCGCGCCGGCACGTGGCTGCGGGATCCCTTTCAAAGAGGCGCGTGGGCGCGGGCCGCCGCCATCTTTTGCCGCCGCGCCGTGCGTAAAGAAAGGATCGGCCGGGCGCGCGCACAATGTTCCCGGCGCCATACGCAACTCATTCAGTCTCGCCGACGGCTGTTATTGCCGCGGTGTAAACACCGAAGGGATCCCTGCCCCTATACTCCCTCTTTTAGCTCTCTCTTTCCATTTTTTTTTTTTGCAGCAGACCGGCGTCTTGATTTCGCGTTGTAACGAAGCGATGGCGCGAGGCTCTCTTTCTGTCTCTTTCTTTTTATCGCGACGCGATGGAGTGCTGGTAGCGAGGGGTGCACTGCGACGGAAGTCATCGGCTTTGCTCTTTGCAGACCATGCACTTGGTAGCGGAGGGATGTGTTCTTGTACGGCGAAATTTTATTCAGGGGTGCGGGGAATGTTGCTGGGACGATTATAACGGCGAGTTTTTACTGGGGGTTGTTATTTTTCTTTTTTTTTTTTTTTTTGGTATTAGTGATGCACGGAAAAATAATTTGGATGTAATGAAAGAAAAAAAAATGATTTTCGAAGTGATTTTTTAAAATCTGCTTTGTGACGATGATCAATGCGAATGTTTTGAAGTTTATTCGATGCAGTATACCTAAATTTATTGATTCGATAGTACTGTGAGATAATCCTAGAAAAGCATTTGGTTACTTATAACCCAAAAAATCTTTTGAATTAGTAATAAAATCTGTATTTTATTACGTCGGTATATTTTTGGTGCAGGGTATTAGTGTATTATGCTACTAGGGAAATAAAGAAAGAACGGTCCCAAATCACATGGAAATTGTCACCCGAGCCGAAGGTGAGGGTGACAAACATGTGATTTGAGGCATTCTTTCTTTTTTTCCGTAGTGGATATACGATTTTTTTAGATACCCACGCCGAAATTGCCAGTTTTTCATTCCCGCGCCGGGATAAAAATAGGCACTTTTGACGGGGGTATGTAAAAAATATATTTTTTAGTTTTGGCAGCATTTAGTTCCTTATAATGAAATTTATTAAATTGAATTTTATTGCTACTTATCTTTATAAGTAAAGAATAATAATAAGAAAATAATGTTTTGAAATGAAATTTATGAATACCTGTTATATTTTGTGAATGAATGTCAATTTTAATTAAGGAACTTCTTGTAAGAAGTAATATTAGTATATAAGCAAAATAACTAATTATTATATCGATGCTGTGGTCACAAGAGATGGATCCAGATTGGATTCAAATGTACATAGAAAAAATATCTTCATGATATTAACATTTGCAGCTTTACAGAGCTTTTTCAGAGATTTTAGTGATCTTTATATAAAGCATCTGGTACATAAAAATGCGATTTATATAAGTTTTCTAACTATGTAAATATTTCTTTATAAATCAATTTTTCTTTATTATACAACTCATTATTAGATTAACGACAATATAGCTGTCAATTTAAAATATTAATGCACGTTAAGATTGTCGATTCATAACTGTTAAAGCAAACATCGATTAATTATGTCAGTCCACAACCTCCATAATTTATTACTTCCCAAGATTTTTAATTATCAAAATGACCTTTTCTACTTATTAGTAGAAAAGGTCATTTTGATAACACAAGAACGATCGAAGCATCGATCTTCTATACGAAAATTTCTCAATCATAATTTATCAAGCCAGATCCCATCACCGACAGAATTATATATATCTACTTCATCGCAACAGCAGGAAACAAGCGATCGGCATCGTCGAAACAAAGCGTCAAAATTCGTGTAACTGGAGAACGCGCCAGGCGACAGTATCGCGTCATCCGGAACACTTAGCAAAGTGACTTTTTCCACTAATGAAAAACCGGCGAGTGCCGTGACTAACGACGGTGCGACGCATTAATCCGCGCTCGCGCGTTCTCCACGCGAGGCTCCTCGTCGCCCGGGGGCTCGCCGTCGCCATTTTGTCATTAAGTCTCCCAATCGCAATGGGTAAGTCATTTATATTACTTCTGAAGCCTTTTGCGCGCCACGACCACACCCCCGGCGACGTGAAAGCCAGCTTTCACGAGTCGAACGCGTGCCTCGCGTTCGCTCTATGTGTGTGTGTCTGTACGTGCGTGTATATGTGTGTGTATGCGCCGGTAGTTCCACTCCCCCTTCCCCGGGCGCCCCTTTGAAAAACATTTTTCTACTAATGGTTCCAGAGGCCCTTGCGCCGCCCCGACCCGCCGGATACCGGGGATCGGAGCCGCGTTCTCGCGTCTATATCCCCGACTTGCAGAGCCCCTAGAAATAGTTTATATACTTGTGTGTGTGTGCGTGTGTGTGTATATTGTGTACGTGTGAGTATGTCTGTGTATAAATGGATGTGTGTGTGTGTGTGTGTGTGTGTGTGTGTGTGTGTGTGTGTGTGTGTGTGCGCGCGCGTGTGTGTGTGTGTGCGGAAGAAAACGAATCGACGACGACCGGGGGACGAGGGAGAAAAGTGGAGAACGCCGGGAGGAGATTCCCAGACCCTTCAGACAAATTTCGACGCGCACTCGCAAGAGATTTTTTGTGCTTTTTTTCTGTTGCCGAGTTCTCTTCTAAGGGAGCACGGCGCTCGCTTCAATCTGGTGGCGCACTTCGCGCGAATGGGCTCGAGAATAATGCGTCCACTTAACTAATTGAGCGACCTGCGCCTGTTTTCTCAACGGTCCTTTCTCTTTTTTTTTTTCTTTTAAGAGGAGACGAGTTGTAAGAAGAATGCATATATACAGTCGTTTTAAGCGACTGACAGCGCCGTTGGCGATGGTTCGTATTGCAGTGAGAGTCGCGGGGGCTCGTCTGACCATTCGGTGATAGTGACTACTTCTGACGGTTGACGAATAATGTATATCTAGGATAATTAGGATGGGTATTACTGGAGATTTTGTTTTACTACTGAGAGCATACGTGTTCTTTTACATTAGAAAATTCATGGACTTAAATAAATAAGTTAAATAAATTAATAAATTATAAGATTCAATGACATTTATAGACATGATTTAAATGCTGCGTTTGAAGAGTTTTTTCGCAACTACTATCTAAAGTTGAATTAACGAAAAACTACTAAAATTAGTGGAAATTTCTCCATTATTAATTAACAATTAAATAGTAATAAAGTTGTTTTCACTAATTTTTAGTGAAATGTCACTAATTGTAGTAGTCTTTCACTAATTTAATTTTAAATAGTAGATGATTGAGTTATTACTGCGTCTTCCTGAAGAGAATTAAAATTAGAATGACTGGCTAAATTCATGAATCTGTAGTTCAGAGATGAGAATAGGTTATTCATATTTCGCCAAGATGAATAGAAAATTACAAGCTTTTTTTATCTTTTTATGCAAATCTTAAATGTATACAATAAGCGCTATTCTGTTTCAAAATTATTCAATTACTCATGTTAATAGAAAATTCATATACCTAACATTTTTTTCAAAAAATCTGTTGACTAGATGGTTCTAACCTTTTTAGGATATTGCAAGCTCGATCCTTTACAGTCTCATTTTAGCAAAAATTTATTTCAATCAATGTAACCCGATTTAGTCACTCTTCTTCAAACTGATATACTGAATAACAAACATAGAAAAACAGAAGCATATTATAATATCATAAAAGTATATATCGTATCTTAAACCATCTTGTATAACTATACACATATGCATCGAAAAATACTTACGGTCCATAATAACAAAATAAAAATAAAATAAAATAAAATCCAGTGAAACGACCATTTGAAAAACTTGCATAACGAGCACTCGAGAGCAATCGAGTCACGCTTTAAAATCCAAAGGCTAAAAATATATATATAACCCATGCAGCAGCGCCAGCGGCGCGCTGAAAGCTCCCAATCAGAGGCGCATTCGCCCCGTGAAAAGAAAAAAAAAATTGCAAAACGCAATAATCCCACCAGCTTTGTGGCGCGAGCTCGCGGGTCCGGGGGCCTCTCGCCTTCGCTCGAACGAGCGCTCGCCTTATTATCGGCATTTGAATAATGAATTGTCGGCGGCGGGACGCTTTTCCCGCTCCTCGCGGCGCCTCGGCGCGAGTGTCATGCAAATGCCTAGGCCCGCGTGGTCCCACCCCGCAGCCGAGGGCGACTTTCGCCGCTCGCTCGGGCGAGAATATACATCGCTTAATTCGGCTCGTTAGCGCCGTCATTTAGTCGAAATTCGCCGAGGAGCGCAGGGGGCCGACCTCCGGGTGCCACCTCCCACCCTCAACCCCTACTCAGAAATCGAGCGCGCGATTTGATATTTAAATGCGGTAATTGCGTTTCGCGGGCGGCCCGCTCGCCATTGCGCCTCCGCAATCTCCGCGTTTCTCTCTCTCTCTCTTTCTTTCATTCATTCTTTTGAGCTCTTTTTCTTGTACTACTCGCACTGCCATGTTGATTTTTTTCCCAAGCGCCTTTTCCTCTCTCTGCGCGCCTCCTCCTCATTGTCCATCCATACTATTGCATAAATATATATAAAAAATATATATAACATAAATAAATATAAAATATATAATAATATATAAAAATATATATATTATTTAGGCAGGGCATTAATCTCTCTTTATCTCTCTCTCTCTCTCTCTCTCTCTCTCTCTCTCTTAAGCCTGAAGATATCTTTACTCAAAATATTTTTACTTAGTATATTATTGTGTTTTATTATGCTAATGTAAATGAATTTATATTTATAATTTTGCCTTTGAGGTAAACTGAAAAAATATTTGGTAATTTTAAGTAAATATTTACTTCAATAGTACTTGTTAAATATTTCTTTGAATCAACTAAATATTTTTTTAAAACTAAATGAATTTATTTGTTACTAAATAAATATTTAGTAGTTCAAAAAAATAATTACTTTATTCAAAGAAATATTTAACATGTACTATTGAAGTAAACATTTACTTAAAATTACCAAATTTTTCAAAGATTATTTATCTATTTCTAGAGATAAATAAAGATTATCTCTCTCTTTCACTAAGATATCCTTACTAAAAAAATTTCTTTTTTTTGAATTCATCAATTTATTGAATTATAATTATTGTATTGTATTTTATTATGTTACTGCAACTGTGAATTTATAATTATAATTTTACCCCTGAGGTAAATAAAGGTTATCTATCTATCTATCTATCTATCTATCTATCTATCTATCTATCTATCTATCTATCTATCTATCTATCTATCTATCT
>JAWWEN010050605.1:0-11355 GCA_035582955.1 Sycophila texana
TTAGAAATCCCTGGAAATCCTTAGAAATCCCTGGAAATCCTTAGAAATCCCTGGAAATCCTTAGAAATCCCTGGAAACTCTGAACCTTTGGAAATCTTTGGAAATCCCTGGAAACTCTGAACCTTTGGAAATCTTTGGAAATCCCTGGAAATCCTTTGGAAATCTTTTAAGGATTCCGAAGTGCGCAGCCCCTCATTTTCAAAACAGAAGCAATTAATATTAGTTGATACTGTAAACCAGGTTGAAAATATAGGAACTTTGAAAAGAACGTTGAAAATCAAAGTTGAACATAGAAAATTAACGTTGACGTTGAAAAACCTTGATTTGGCTGGATTTTTGTCAACGTTTATGTCAACGTTCCCTTATAAACATTGAAAATCCACGTTGAAAATCAACGTTATAAAGAAATGTTTACATGAACATTGAAAATCAAGCCAAATCTAGATTTTTCAAAAACGTCAACGTTGATTTTCAATCTTCAACATTGATTTTCAACATTCCTGTTTTTAAGCGGGATTTAGTATACACGAGTAACCATTTAGATGGCTCAATTTTATTAAATCATCTATTTAATTTTTATTACTTATCACAATTCAGTCGCATTAACTTTAAACATTGAACTTTTTGACTAAATGAAAAATATATATGTATATATACACCTTTTTAAAATTCTACACCTTGCCAGTTATTGTTATTCTTATAATTGAACGAAATTTAAAAAAATGAATTCAACTTACGACTTTTATTTCCTTTAAACGACAAATATTTTTTAACGTATATTTTTGCAATAGATGACAATAGCTAGTTTTGAGTTTCTATCTCTCGTTTTGTATCTGTCCTGTATGCTTTATCAAGCATTTTTCTATTGTTGGTTTGGGAACGAGCTGCAGTTGAAGGTGATGAATTCATTTAAATTCATGTTTATGTATTTAAACGTTATTAGTTACACGCAAATATTTTGAATAACCATTGCAGAACAAGAACATGGTGGATGCAATTTACTTCAGTAATTGGCTAGACTTCAGTCTAACAGAAAGGAAAAATCTAGTATTTGTAATGTTGCTGGCGAAAAATAGCTCAAGCATATCTTTTCACGGTCAGTGTCCTTGGGTGTTGGATACTTTTTTATGGGTACGTTATGAATTTCACTAATCTGCTAATATGTTATGCGATTGAACCCATATATAAGACACATTTTACATTTCATATTTATGTTTAACAGATTGCCAAAACTTCTTATGCATCCTTCAATTTGTTAAGCCGTGTATCTCACTAATTAACAGTCTGCAGTTGAAGTTTTAAACACGTGAGACATTTTAGTTGAAAATGGACGTATGCTGCAAAAAGCATCAAGTATAATATTAAGTATTTTAAAATAATACGAAAATGTATTTCAACTGCTCTTAAAGAGATCCAATTAAATTCCATTATAACATAGTAGTTTAACTTAATTATTTGAGAAATAATTAAAATGAAAAAATTAAACAATATTGTAACCTGATTAAATATATTGAATATACTACTTACCCATCAAATACGAGAAATAAAATAGTAGTGATAGAAAGCTTTCTATACGAGGATGCAAAAGTTTAATTAACGAAATCAGAAGTATGTGCATGATTACACCAGTAAATATTTGCAAATTTGGAATCTGTAACTTTCAATTTAGATTCGATTTACTCATGACGGTGTAATGTGTATAATAAAGTAAAATATTTTCTCCGGGCCAATTATAAAAGAACTGCGACGAATTTAAAAGGCACAGAAAATTACAAATACAAACGCAATACACTGCAAACTAATCTCAGACAATAAAGCATTTAATCGCAGTGAACTCCGTTCAACTATATCTTATGTACACAGTGAAGTTATGCAGACCCTCCAAATGTGCAGAAAATTATACACTGCCTCAAGCCGTAATCTCTAGTGGATGTATAATGTTCGCAAAATATCGCAGAAATTTAATGACGCTGGAATAAAATTACTGGCATTGTAAGGGTCGTTTGAATATTTATAAGCCGAACGGCGCACGACATTCAGTATGCTTTGTTTCAAGCAATCACAGTTATGCTAGTCCCTTGCCTTACCGTCATTAGCTGTTATATTCGTGTGTATATTCTGCGAATAAACTTGAAAATGAGGTTTCAGCATTAAAAAGACCAATTTTAAAACCGAATATGGATGTTTTACCATACAATTTCCGCACATGCCGCATAATCGGCCTATGGTACGAGGACTCCAGTTACCTGCCGCTAAAACTTCTGTACAGTGGATTCATCGGCTTTGTAATCGCTCATTTCACCCTCAGCGAATTGATCGAACTAGTGAGGATGCGAAACTCGCTCACTGAGATATCGGAAGTGCTCTTCATGGCTTTCACTTACGTCGCGGTCTGCCTGAAGGTGCTAAACTTCACGACTCGCCAGAACGACATGCTGAGCCTTTTGAACGACTTTCGGCTTCCAGATTACCAGTCGCTATCGCCGACGGAGGAGACGATCGTCGGTAGGTACAACAACTTTCTCTCCAAGATGTTCCTGGGGTACTTGACCCTAGCGCAGTCCACCGGCTGCGTGATGGCTGTGGTACCGCTTCTAGGAGCTGAGCTTCAGCTGCCATTTAGAGCCTACCAGCCGTACAATATCTCCGATCCTGTCAATTTTGGTGTGGCTTACTCCCTTCAGTTTCTCGCGCTGTTCTACGGAATACTCATCAATGTGTCGTTGGATACGATGGCGTATGGTTTCATGATTCTAGCTTCTGAACAGGTGGAGCTTAACTGCCACAGGATTGTTAATTCAACTTTACCGCTGAAGAGATGCGTTGATCATCAGGTTTCGTTGATGGACACTGTTTATAAAATACAAGAGTTCTTCATACCAGCTGTGGTGCCTTTATTCTTTTTCAGTATGATAACCTTGTGCACCAGTATTTTTCGCATGTCTCAGGTAAACTTGACTATAAGTGGATAGAGATCATTGTCAAAAAGAGTATCGCTTTTATGCAGTAATCATCTCGATATTGCATGAATTTCTAATCTCTAACTTCTTGTATGAGTAAAAGTTTTTGAAATGTCTTTTCTACCTACAGCAAGTCTTTATCAGAATGAAATGTTGGAAATGCACTTCAAAAATGTTTTAAAATTTTTTTTTGACTTTTCAATCAAAAACACTCCATTTTATTGCAGATGTCAGCGACTGGTGTTGAATTTATTTCTCTAGTCATGTATCTTGCCTGTATGTTGTCTCAAGTATTTCTTTATTGTTGGTTTGGAAATGAATTAGAACTAAAGGTAAATAATTCTATTATTGTTTTTTCGCAATTATAGAAGCGGATGCTTTAAGGAGTCAATTTGTTGTAAGTGACAATGTTTTGGTGACTAAATTGTCATCTTCATCATAGAGCTTATGTGATGAGACATTATTCTACAAAACTTTTCCTATTATGTTTCGTCAGTAACATTGTAGATCTGATCATATACGTAAAAGAAAAACTTTGTAGAATACTTTCTTAACACACAAAGACCTGCTGAAAATGGAAAATTAATTAGAAATTGAAACGTTGTCACTTATAATAAATTGCGTGAGTGCTTCGATCCGTGACGAAATAGTATATTATGCTACTAGGGAAATAAAGAAAGAATGGTCCTAAATCGCATGGTAATTGACAAATATGCGATTTGAGGCATTATTTATTTTTTTCCGTAGTGGATATACGATTTTTTTACATACTCACGCCGAAATTGCCAGTTTTTCATTCCCGCGCCGGGATAAAAATAGGGCACTTTTGGCGGGGGTATATAAAAAAATTTAATTATTATTGTTCAAACTAATTTTAACGATTAGATCATTTACGCTTCTAGAATCAGGAACTGACAAATGCCATTTACTCCAGCAACTGGATTGATTATGAGGAGCCGGAAAGAAAACATTTGTGGTTTGTTATGTTGTCTACCAAGCATGAAGTAAGAATTTCTTTTCATGGTCAATGTGGTTTGACGATCAGCACCTTTGTATGGGTAAAGCATTTGCATTCATTGTTTTTAAAAATCATTTTAAGCATTACCTAACAAAAATTAATATTTTAACAGATCGCCAAAACATCTTACGCAGCTTTTAATTTGTTAAGTCGCGTAACCAATTGATCCAATATTAACCGAGGTAATATTTTGAAACTGTTAAAATACTTTTTAAAACTTCGTGTGTAAAACACTACTTTTTGGGCCATTTACGAGTGCGTAAAGTAGTCGTTTCACACACTTTCCGAAGTCCCTCCCCCCACCCCACCCCCTCAAAAAAAATAATAATAATAATCTGTAAAAAAATATATCTTTTAATCTATAAATTAAACTATATAAAGAATTCTTACGAACGCCACACCTTACACTTCAATATTCATTACTACAAATAAAACTATAAGAAAGATTAAAGTAAAATTTTGTTTTCAATAAATTTCTTAATAAAATAAATTAATTAATGACTTTAATAAATAAAGTTAAAATAGTCTATAAAAATAAAAAAATAAAAGATCTTGCGGGAAATTATGCGTTTTACTCAAGCGTATAGCACTCATAATGAATAGCCAAAAAGTAGTGTTTTGCGCACGGAGTATTAAAAAATAGTATACGCGTGCGTGAATCTACTGCTTTGCGCATTAGTTGCGTAATGTAATGCACTATTTTAATTTGCCCACAGAAAATAAGAAGAATAAAATTATTTTCGTACTTTAATTCATCTACTCTTTCATTTCGTAAGACCGGCATTATTTTTGAAAAATCCAAAGATATTATAATCACAATTCTTCATTTGATTAATAATTCCTAATGGTTTCATGGCAATTGATTAATATTCTTTTCTTTAAGAAGAATCTTGCACATCACGTTTATCTACAATAAATAGTTAATACATTTATTTTACTTTTTCAAGGCTCTACTCGCTTTAAGAAAGAATGATAATTCTATATTCGTTTTATATTTATGATGTACGTAGTTCTCACATCCGGATTATTGTATAATATAATATATGCAGATAGATATTGTTATATCTTTATATTAAGTGCCCGCGAATTAGCATTGAAAAGGAAGTGGCGACAATTATAGTATCTGTGATGAGTACGATTGACGTAATTAACGTACGGATTTAAGAATCGCAATTAGTAAGCCGTGCGTATTAAAATGGCGAATTCGAGAAATGGATCAAAATTTCAAAAAAGGAAATACAATGTGTCGGTGGATAAAGAAAATGATGCTCGTGAATTACCAGCGAACGCACTACAGTCCATTTGATGTACGACCTACGTAAAGGTTTGCCATTCATTAATTTGCCATTCTTATTTTTGCGTAGGCCGTCCTCAAGGTTTTATGCAGAATTTTAAAAATCCGGATATCTTACAAAGTTCCGGAGTAATCTCGTGACATGATTACTACAATAATTGAACGTCTAACAAAATTTATGCTTCATTGGCGTTTAAAAATTGTCTTCAGTGTTTGCGAGTCGATATTTATTCAAAGCACGTAGTAAAATAATTTTCGTAAATTATAAATATATAAAATTTATAATATATTAATATGTAAAAATCATGTAAGAAATATAAATAATATATTATATTCCGATTTTTTTGGATACAACTGTATCTGGGTTTTGAACCGTTAAACTGCTTTGAACAATAATAACAATATAAAATACACATAGAAGTGAATCACTTATTGAATTATGTAACGCGCACTTCATTACGCAATAAACAATAATTTTTTTAATTCTCGCGCAATTTTGACTAAAAAGGAGCAAAGAGCGCGCTATTTAAAAGCTGCCTATCAAGATCGAAGAGCGAGACATTAAATCAGTCGGGCGTAAAATTCAAATCGACTCGGACTCCTCGGCGTTGGGGTTCGTCATCCTCGTAAGTGCGTCTGCACGAGGGACTCATCGAAAATTCTCCGAAGTCCTGACTCAGTGCAACGGAGCCGTTTCATTAGCAACGCCGCGCGTAAGGGCAGTAATCGGTAAAGGCGCGCGCCCGTGAATTTTTCTCCGCAGCCTATAATGTCCCACCGCTGCTGCGCTGTCAACGCTCCCGCGGCGAACGCCACCGAAAACAAAAGCAGCAAAGCGGCCGAGAAGGAGGAAAGGCAAAAAAAAAAAAAAAATAGCGAGAAACACTGCCAGAGGTGTGATCGAGAGGCGAGCAAAAGATGCGTCATCCGCGCGGCCAGCTGCTTTTGTTCATTCCGCATCCGTGCACGCCGCGGCGACTTAATATCCGGCCCCCGCGATTCGGCCGGTTGCTTCTCGGGAAAAACAGCTCGCGACTACCAAGCGACGAAAAGCCTAACGGAATTCTTTGACGGCTCCGCGATGCACCGCGAGGTATTCTATTGAATTCAAAGCGCGGCGCGGCTATCTGCTATGGATATGTCGAGCTTGCAGGCTGCGCGCGCGGGGCAAGACGATCGCCCGTCCCGCGGCTCGTAAATGTAAATTCGGCGTACGCGCTTGAGGTGCGGGAAAGCCGAGGGGGAACCGCGAGAACCCCGCTTGAAAATAGGAACGTTGAAAATCAATGTTCAACATTGAAAATGTACGTTGAGCTTGAAAAACCTTGATTTGGCTTGATTTTTAACGTCTATTTCAACATTCCCTTATAAACATGGAAAATCAACGTTGAATCTTGAAAATAATCGTTCAATCTTGTAAATAAACGTTGAATCTTGAAAATAAACGTTGAATCTTGAAAATCAACGTTGAATCTTGAAAATAAACGTTGAATCTTGAAAATAAACATTGAATCTTGAAAATCAACGTTGAATCTTGAAAATCAATATTGATTCTTGAAAATCAACGACGATTTTCAATGTTTATAAGGGAATATTGAAGTAAACGTTAAAAATCCAGTCAAATCAAGATTTTATTCAACGTCAACGTTCATTTTAAATGTTTAATATTGATTTTCAACGTTCCTATATTTTCAACCGGAACGAGGCGGCCGCACCGAACGATTTCGAGGCGAAGCGATTATGCGCGAAAATGCCTTTTGTTTATTAATTACTCATTATTATGTAATATTTCCTGTTAGCTGGCTGCATTTCAATCATTGGGATAATCGACGCGCTCCTGAAATAGAAATCGAGGTGGGTGCGGTGCCGCGTGGATCGCGGGAACATTTCGAATCGCCTTATTTAAGATTTCAGAAGTTCAAAATCATTCTTTTAAAATAATGTACTTTTTTACTGTATTCACGAAACAAGTGCATCATTGTTATTACACCGATCGTTTACAATACTATTTTTTACCCTTAAATAATAATCATTTAAACAACAGAAACTGTAGCGATCATATTTTAGACGTGTTGAGGCTATATTGATGAATTTAATCTATCGATTAAGTAAATCAATGAACTTTTCAGATTTTTTAATTATTTTCTAATTAATTATATTTATTTATTTTTTTTCAAATTTTATATTACTTATTTTATTGTTTTATCATAATTACTGCGTTTAAATTAAAATATAAAAAATCAAAATTTGACAATAAGTTAAACATAAAATCTTATAAATAAATTATTAGTTAAATAAAAAAGTTTAATGTTATTTAAATAACTTGGAATTTTAAAATTTATTAAAATTACCTAAAAAATGTGTCTCTTATGATACAAAAATATTCAAGATATTCAAATATCTCGGTGCTACAACTTTTTACGATGTTTCGAAAACACTCGTCCACGCTTCCCAAGTACCGAATAAAAGGAAAATATACAAAGTAAAAAAGATCCCCGATCGTAAACAATGTTTTCGTTCCCACACCGGGACTCCACGGCGCAAGGAGCAAAGCATGCAAAGAAGTGCAGTTTTAACGAGCGTCTGGACGTCCCAAAGCTCGTCAATCGACAATCACGGTCGGCGAAACTTTGCAGTTACTGCGGCGGCACTGAAATTCCAAATGAATTAAAGAAGCTAAAAAAAAGCTGATGGCAAAGCAACTGCTTCCGTAAATTCGTATTTTCTCGCAAAGAGGACGCGGGTCTGTGACGCAATGACGCTACAGACACACGACGTTCTGCGACTGTTATTAATATTATGTCAGGCCGCCATGCCGACGTATACAAGTTCGCCGCGGTAATAATTCTTCGGAAGCAATCTGGAGTCCAGGCAAGTTCGCCGCGTCTGGCTACGCATCGCGAATCTTAAAAGGACTCCAAGATCCGTCTGGTATCGCCGTCTCACTGCTCCCCTTCTTTTCCTTCAGCGACAGGTGGACCTCTTTGTTCCTTTTTATTTTTCTCACTTGTGTACTATTCGTCTAATAATAAGTCGGTGTTTTCATAATTCTATACATAAATATATTAAAGAAATTATTAAAATTTAGCGAAAGTAACTGAGAAGTGTCGGAATTAAATAAAAAGGAGAAAAAGATAAGTGCTGAAATACATGAAACATTTACACTGAGAGAAAAATTTGGTAACTTTAAATAAATATTTACTTCAATAGTACTTGTTAAATATTTCTTCGAAACAAGTAATTTTTTTTTTTTTTTTTTTTTTTTGAAACTATTAAATTTATTTAGAAACAAATAAATTTATTAGAAATATTTAGTTGATTCAAAGAAATATTTAACAAGTACTATTGAAGTAAATATTTACTTAAAATTACTAAATTTTTTTTCAGTGTACAAAATTTTGTTTTGTCAAACTTGATCTATCAGAGGTTGAACTTTGATTAATTTTTTCCGTGAAAATTCATTAAGTACGTCAGATGGAATATTGGAAAAGAATGGATCAATGGCTAAAATAATTGTTTTCTTTTATTTAGCAGTTTTTTATAATGATATTGTAAATTGAAAATATGCGATATCTCGTTTGTATAGAGTAAGAAAAATTGTTACGTCCGAAGCAGAGTTTAGTCACGGGAAGTAATATAGTAAACAAGCTATTTGTAGCGTAAAGTACATAAATGTAGTGACCTACTTATATTCGCGATTACATCTTTACTAATTATGAGTGAATTTAAAAAATTCCCTGCCGGAGGTATTCTTCCTCTACTGTAAATATGTAAGTGCTCAATTAGAACAATTGACACATTGTAAATAAATGTACAGTTAGTTTTATTTACCAATTAATACTCTGAATTACAGTACAACGAGTAGAATGAAAATATATGAGATGGACAGAGTGATAATTGATACACATTATTTGCCCATGCCATCTATCTGTGTACAGTTGAATAAATGAAATTCGCCCAAATAGACTTTTAAAGATCAATTAATTCATTATTTCACTATAATTAGGATAAATAATCCGTACTAATTTGAATGGACTTAAATATTTTATGGTTCCTTGTTTTATTATTATTTTTGTACTAATTGTGGAAAGATTCGTTTTTTGTTTGTTTTTTTCGTTTCTTTTTTTTTATGTGAGTTTAATTTTATTTTGAACATTTTTTAAAAACGTTTTAACGCAATAACTAATTATTGATTGATGTTATATATTTCTGTTATATTACATATAGAAATAATAATTTATTTTAAAGGAAGCTACGTGCCAATTAATTGTCAGCGTTTTTTTAATTTGCAATTAATAGAATTTTATTAATACATGTTACCATACAGATCACGGTCTATATAAAAACAATTAATAAATATTAATGTACTTTCGGAACGAATGTAATTCATTTCATTTACTTTTCGGTAATTTTACATTTTATTAAATATTTGCAATCCTACATTTGCAAAGTGACTATATTTATAAAATATTACATAATCTTTTTGATTATATAAAGATATCCCATAGATTTCCTTCAGTTTCATAAATTATATTATATAATTTAATGCATTTCCGGATTTTGTAAGAAGACAATATTTATAATAATCTACAAGATCTCTTATAGCAAGTGAAAGTATGACAGTGAATTTTTTATACTCCACTATAATAAATCGCATAAAAGACATTTGGAACTCTCTTCCTACAGACGCTTTAAACCTCTCGATAATATTAATGAATTCAAATTCTCAATTACGTATAGGTAAGGACAATTATTAGATATTTATAATTAATAAATAAAGAAATATTCTAGATCTACAGTAAGAAAAATATTTCAAGAAGCACAATGAATAAACATCGAGCGAATGGATAATTAAGGACAATTATTAGATATTTATAATAATTTTATATGGAATAGATTATTTTATTATTAAATTAAAAAAGGAAGTATCAAATTAAGTTGAAGGAAGCTACGTGCTAATCTATTGGCAGCGGTCTTTATAATTATAAATAAAGAAATATTCTAGATCTGCAGTAAGAAAAATATTTCAAAAGGCACAATGAATAAACATCGAGCAGATGGATAATTAAGGACAATTATTAGATATTTATAATTAATAAATAAAGAAATATTCTCGATCTGCAGTAAGAAAAAT
Organism: Sycophila texana; assembly: GCA_035582955.1. Classification (NCBI taxonomy): domain Eukaryota; kingdom Metazoa; phylum Arthropoda; class Insecta; order Hymenoptera; family Eurytomidae; genus Sycophila; species Sycophila texana. The sequence goes on from JAWWEN010050605.1 coordinate 10,407, forward strand.
ATTTCAAGAGGCACAATGAATAAACATCGAGCGAATGGATAATTAGCGAGAAACGCGCACGGCATCGAGAGAACGGTAATGGGACGTCAGCAGCCAGATAGGGTGATTAGCTAGTGACGGCGGATCGGCACGCGTTGCCTCGCTCGTTGATAAGAAAAACGACGAGGCAAAGTTGGCAGTCGTCTGGGGCCGCTGCTTGCGAGTCCCCCGGTAAACTTCCCGTCCAGACACCTGGACGCTGCGCCCATTCATCCATTCCCACGAGGCCCCGTCGACGGCTTTCCAGACTCAATGAAATTCCACGGCTCGGACTTTTGATATTTCGCGCACGAACCCCGCGGGCGCATCTGCACCTCCAGCCGGCAGATCGCGGATACGCGTACAATCACTCGTGGATTCATTCTTACGCAAGACGCGCCGTTTTTCCCTGCACTATCTCCGCTTGGTCTGCGGAATTTTCAGCTGCGCCGCGACAACCATAGGAGAAAACGCGCGGGGAAGAGGGCGAACTGCACTGAGAAAAAAATTTAGTTGGATCAACGAGTCGCGCTGTTAAACACTTCCAACTGAAAAAATTGTTATTTTAACAGCGTCAATTTTGATTGAACAGGAGTATCGTTAAGATAACAAAAAACTGTCAAAATAAGCTCTACGCTGTTAAATTAAGGAGGCTCGGTGGGTTAAACCCATTGGTATAGAATCTCTTTAAAAAAATTCAGTGTACAGTCTATGGTATTATTTATAGATGTGCAAAAATGTAGGCCCTGTTATCGAACGACAAAAGAAAATAAAAATTATCAAAGTTATGACTTTTAACACAGGAGGTATAGGCCGCACTTAAAATTATATCTACTTAGACTGGTTATTTGATCATTGGATCGGTAGATTTAAATAAAAAACTAAATATCTTGTAGTTAAAGTCATAAAGAATCGAATCGTTGTTTAAAAG